>CM060962.1:273804700-273954700 GCA_030765045.1 Tenodera sinensis | reverse complement strand
TGTGTGTGTGTGTGTGTGTGTGTGTGTGTGTGTGTGTAAAGTTAATGTCTATGAGCAAAATCTAACGTAAACAAAGATACACAAACAGTGAAGGAGTGAACACCATTGCCGATGAGCAATTTTTCCGAAAGAAAAGCCCCGGATATAACCTTGGTTGTTAAAGGCGACATATATGTAAATGAAACATACTATAATAAAAAATCTTATGCGTTGCACTCACATGACTTTCTCTATTTTTGTACTAACCATTATTACAAACCCTTATTCCTATAACTTATTCGTGTTAGTTGAGATAAACATTCGTACAAATTATCTTATTGCTTATTTCCTTGTAGGTGCAAGGGGAATATTAGAATACAGTAGGCTTTGAGCGATAGTCGAATCTTTTAAAGCTTTGAGATCCCGTTCTCTTTGCACACTTAACATATAAAAAATGAACAACGATTTTATATTTCACGAAAGCGTTTGTTTTCCGAAACTGACACAAATAACAAGGAATATGTCCGAAATGGTTCACTCTAAAAAAAATTTATTTGGACATAAATTGTGTTTTTGAGCGAGATCTACATTTTTTGTACAGTAAGATTTTGTCTATCTGTTACGGTTTACCAGTTATTCAAAAGTTGTCCAGAGTAAACAGGACTACTGAGGCTATAGCCAGAAAATTCAAAATATACATTTCATTTGTCATCAAAATATCTCAAACATATGGCATTTTAATCAAAATCGTTAGAGCCATTTTCAAGAAAAACAAAATTTTCCATGTAAAGGGCAGCTTAGGGTGAAGTAGTTTTCTTCAAAATCTTCGTGACGCATCCTTGAAAGACGCGCGCGCGGACCTCTGTCTAAAAATGGATTCAGGGGGCCTCAAAACATATATTTCCGGTGAAATCTTGACTTCGAATTTTTGGGTGGAATGCAATACTTCCTTCTACTTACCAGTAGAGAAAGTAAAAAGTGATTCATTACAAAGTTAAGACCTATACTTATTTTCTATGATAGACATGTGAGCAGTCTAAGCTCCAGTAAACATGTTTCTTGTAATGATCCTCATTTGTTTAAATCTTTTGGCGAATCATGATTTAGAATAACAAAATAAAATTAATGATGGAAGAAATGAACAAAAGTTCCAGTATAATTGTTTTCTCTAGCATAAATGACAAATATGCTTGCTGCTTTTGCTTTTAATACCTATTTTAGTGTTCTGAAAAATACTCTTATAAAATTTATCTCTAAAATAAGCAGGGATAGAGTGGCCTAGAAAAACTGATTTCCAATGTTATGTCTCTATGTTCAGTGATTTTATTTGCATCCTCTGTAGCAGACTGGCTAACGCTGTGACACAGCATAACACTTAAACGATTTTCATTAGAGGTGGGTGAAATTTAAAACATTCCGTAGTTGTAATTATCCACAGTAAATTTAAGGGTACTTCATTCAACATTGCGCAGTTCCGCCACAAATAATTGCTGTTGACTTGCTCCGTATCCTGCCAAGTTCGCAAAGCTACCTACCACAAATTATCCTATCCATTTCCTATAACCAGGACAAGTGACTGCTTGCAAATTATTTTGCGCAGTAAGATGCCAAGTGTTAATTAAAGAAGCCTGTGTATATGCCAGCTACATAGAAGACCCGACAGCCGCACTCCAGTGTATTACAGTGTTAATGGCTTTCTTTAAAGGTAGAGAATTATAGCAGGTATTTGTTCTATTTCACAAGAAACTCAGAGTCGCCAAGTATGATGTAGTAATAACTCTATTATATCCACAACGTATGTCAAATATAAAGAGCATTTTAAGAAAATATTTAACACGCAAACACACCATGTCCGTGTATTCTTCAAATGAGTACTCAGCCATGTTTATCGGAGTTGCACAGGCACGTGAATGGGACTCCAGGCATGATATCACAGAAGGGGAAACGTTAAGTGACATCAGGTGATCGCCTGACATCATCAGGTTGCATAAAAAGATCGGCAAATGCGATACCTTGTTATGGCTGTAGCACGGAAACGGTTCCTTTCCGGACATGGGTTCCTATTTAAAATATTGTCTACTCAGTCCCTTCTACTAGCCCTAGAAGTTTGTAACATGAATTTCAGAACATCCGGTATAAGCGTGTAATAGTGTAAATTACCAGATCTGGATGCCAGTGAATAATGTAATTCATGATACATTAAACAGAACAGAATACAGTTGTAGATTACTTGAGGGTGAAGCAACCTTTGCACCTAGCAAGGTCGTTTATTTTCAAGCAGACACAACGTTGCCATGTCCCCATTAACTCAATTTGTAGCAGTGTGCCTTCATCAGATTCTGCATTCCTGATAAAACGCTGTGGAGAACTAAACACGTTTGTTAATTTTGTATTTCAGAAAATAAACATGCGAAAGACGAGGATCGAACCCCCGCCAACTAGCACTTCTGAATTTCACAGTCACCGACGAAGCGCTCTTGTCTATTCGTCACTTAGGCACTCGTGTTGTATCACATGATATTAAGCTTGCTGTCACCAACTCAGCAGTTAATTTCACTCCCATGGGGAAAGCTCATTTGGACCTTTAGAAATGGTTTAAAAATGTTCTTCTTTTTTCTAAGTATTCGCTTACATTTATATAGAGGAATAAGAAAAGGGAATATTTATATAACAAGAACGAGTATGGTAGTGTTAAGTGTGGAGTTTAAGTTCATTTAGTTGATTTTTATTAATGACAGACAAATGAGATTGAAATCGCTAATATCAATAATTAATTTATATTTATTACCTACTCAGAATATACGCCTATCTTCAAGAACAGGGACGACTTAGGACGTTACCTGTCTTCGAGAACCCTTTTAAAAAGCATTACTTTTGAAACATTTATCTTATTTAATATTTCTGGCACTTAAAGGTGCTTTTAATATAAGAGCCTCGTTTGTTATTGGTTTTCTGTGTAAATAAAGTGACTGTCACAGCACAAAGTTTTGTGCTTTTATGTCCTGTAAACAAGGAGCTCCAATAAGCGCTTTGATTTCATTTAGAACGAAAATGTTTAACTGTTTCATATCTTCAGATATGGATTCTAAATCATAATGCTCTGAAAGATTACACTGGACAACAACATTTTACATTTTGTTTGCGACATGAGTGATACCTCACTTTTCTTATGGATTACACCACGTTGAACACGAATATTATAACAAGAATACTAGAATGGTTCTGGTTTGAGAATAATATTAAGGAAAAACACAATAGTAATTTGTTTCTATGAAAAGCTGTCTGATGTCTTGTAAAATATATTCGTGGTCAGTTACCTTTACTAAATATGCCTTCTATTTGCTTCCTTCTTCTAGTCGAGTTGAGGATCATCCCTGATGACTGTTCAACAGTATTCAGCAAGCATTCTTGCACTACACATTCCCTGGTAACGTTTTCCTATTGATGATATTTGTTGGTGCAAATGTTCGCCATGTTCATCGCTCCACGACTTTTAGTAAAATAATTTAGATGAGAGTGTAAAATGTGTAATTTAAGGGACATGTTGCATCGCATTTTGTGATAAGATGACAGCTAATTTATATCAAGATTATCATAGTTTCTAGCTCGTTTGTTTCCCAAAAAGTTGTTTACGACTTCTCTGAAATAAATCCATGCCTCTTGCTTAGTATCATTTAAGAGGTGTTCAAATATGTGAACTTGATGAATCTGTGGGCCAACAAAAATTCCTTCCTTTAGCTGGGCCTCACTAATTCTAGGAAAGTTTGTAACTAGGTATTTGAATGCCAGTCCACTTCGGTCCAACTGTTTAGCAAAGTGAGACAAAGGTTTATGTGTACTGGAGGAATTAAAATGTTCTTAGATTCTACCAGAGGTTCATATTTAACATTTTTCCAGTTTCCATACCTTGACGTAAAGGCCATTCCTTTTTTATGAAATGAGAAGCTCTATCTATACAGTCCCATTCACATATGAGATAACAGTGTTTAGCGTAGTTTATTGCAATTACTTTGAGGTCTGCTCATATTTTCCATTTATACGTGTTATAATTAATTGCATCAGGGAGTTTCAGGCTGCCACATGATTCCTTCATATGCACGAAAATAACCAATAGGAATTGACGGCAACTGATTAAAGGCTCTTACATTAAAAGCACTTTTAAGTGCTAGAAATATTAAATAAAATACATATTTCAAAAGTGATGCTTTTTAAAAGGGTTTTATAGCTCCTGTAATCGCATTTACTCTGGATGACTTGCACAACTCGTAAACCGTAAGAGCTAAACCAAATCTTAGTATAGAAAGAATTTAGATCTTGATAAAATACACAATTCATGTCCAAATAGATTTTTTTGTAGAGTAAACCATTTCGGAGGTATTCTGACAAATATGACATTGTTGTTCCTTTTTTATATGTTAACCGTACAAAGAGAATGGAATTTGAAAGCTTTAGTACATTTGACTATCGCTCAAAAACCTACTGTATTCTCATATTCCCCTTGCACCTACAGCGAAATAAACAAAGGAAATAAGCAATAAGGTAATTTCTGCAAATGTTTATCTCAACTAACACGAAGAAGATATAGGAATAACAGTTTGCAAGAGTGGTTATTACATGAGTAGAGAAAATCATGTGAGCCCAACACATCAGATTTTTTTCTCCACGTACCCCCAAATACAATTTTCCATTCCAGCCTGTACGCCTAGGCCTCTATCCCAGGCCTAGCCCTAGATTTTCCCTTAACTCAGATTATAGATAACTATATCTAAAATTGATTTAAAATTTTGTAATTTATTAAATACTACAAAAAGGAGGACTGTGCTATAAATGCATAAAGCAAATACAGGAACTAGGTGCAGATAGCACATGTGCAGATAGCACATACACAAAAAAGTATATGAATTTGTATGTTTCTGACCTGTTAATGAGATGACTGCGCTTGTTTTCTGGAGACCAGCTACTGTATTCATTGACGAATCTTCGTTATTGCGAGTATCAATGATGATTGTTTATTCAAACGATTTCTTGGTCTCGTTTTGATTGCTGTCAACGCAGAGAAACCCTGCTCGTACAAATAAGTAGAGAGAAATGGAAGAAGGCAGTGTCACTAAGTTCAGTGTTTTTTTTTTTTTTTTTTTTTTTTTTTTTGCATGCATAACACCAGAAATCACAAATTGACATTTTTTTTATTTATTTTTATTTTCGGTGAACTATCAACAGACTTTCTTTTAATTTTATGGGAAGATCAGAGGACTTGATGGCGATGTTGCAAAACGTATTTGAAACCCATGCTAGTGCATTATCGTCTGTCATAGCTTCTGGAAAGTATTTTAAAAACTGTAACCTGAGAATTTGAAAGTGGAATTCTGTAATTTCCAAAAGTTCATCTCCAATACTAACTAACCGGTAGAGTAAGCAACATGGATTCTTGGATAGAGGCCAATTCGAGTCTTTCTGGCTGAAATATTTTTCGTCATTTATGATCATTCAGGAAACATGTTATATTGGCTGTATGCGTATTTTAAATTTCATTACTTTTCGTTATTTGTGAACTTTCAGGAGACATATTATTCTGACTGTATGCGTATTTTAAATGTTTTGTACCCTCTAAGAAGGTTGAATATCTCTGGTATAGATCCTTCTGAGCCCCTATCCTAGGTTCCCCAACATGCGTCCGTTCAGTGAACCTTATGCATCAGATTAAATGCCTTAGATTAAAATGGGCCCTAAGCCCATTTAGTCCCTCCATCTAGCGGTATACTTTAATGTCAAGTCGGCAACCCTGACTTTAGTTCGTATGCTGACTTCATTGTTTATTTCTGTTGCTTAGTAGCCACTTAATCTCAATCTTGTGTCGCACATTAATTTACACGCACATGGGCATAAAAATAACGAGAGACTGCACTAGCATCTGTCGAGTTCGCAGCGCCTAAATTAATAATAATGATCAATGGTAGTATCTTTGTAGTTGTGACATCACATTCTACTTGGAATC
This sequence comes from Tenodera sinensis, assembly GCA_030765045.1. Lineage (NCBI taxonomy): Eukaryota > Metazoa > Arthropoda > Insecta > Mantodea > Mantidae > Tenodera > Tenodera sinensis. The sequence goes on along the minus strand of CM060962.1, from coordinate 273,948,726 downwards.
GATAGGGCGTGGCGGAATGCATGAACTGAATACTCATTGATCCATTGAACATATGTATTTTAATAGCAAGTGATGCTTTGTTGCAACAATGTTCTGGTCTATCAGCTTTTGTCAATCAATGCAACTACCTATATATTCAAGCCTTTTTGTCAGTGATGTTAAATAAGACAAATATAGGCGGTGCAAGGAACGGTGTACCACATAATTACCATATTAAAACTCTAATATATATTGTAAAATCAATTTTCAGGTTATGTGAGCGAATGCTGTGGTTTGTGGAAAATTCCATAGACAGCGTCACAAGTTGCCAGTTGCCACAACACCACAGAACACTCTATTAGGAAGAACGGAAACTACGTGTTAAAAATGTGTCAACAAAAAAGCGCTCCAAGTGGGGCAGGATTGAACTAAAGTATGAGAAATCGCGCTCCCGAATCCTCACGCTACCGGTAGCTCTTACGGCTGTATTTTTCATACCTGCTTACCTGTCAGCCTCAGCTGATCATATGCCCTAACGCCATATTGCTACACTGGCGCGTCAAGTTTAACACGTGAGCTTCCTTAGTTGTCATTAGTTTTTAAGATTGCTGCATATTAAAGCTCACGCAAATTAACCTTTGCTTTAATAAATGCGGCACTCTTAAAAACTGCAATCACAACTATGGAAGCTCGCGTATTAAACTTTGGGCGTCATCGGAAGCAATATGGCATTAGGACATATGATCAGCTAAGACTGACAAGTAAGCAGGTATAAAAACAGTTTATTTGTTATAACTCCTTTTTATTAAAATTGTCCAATAGTCTGTACATCAATAGCTTTTATGAAATATTAATGAGTTTTGTAATGGTTGCAGATTCAAATGACTAGTTGTCTTAATAGTAACAACAAAATGTGTCTTTTTCAATTATGACGCTGCCACTAATTACTCTGCATGGCATAAAGTAAAATATTTTATACTTTAATGAGCTGCCACAAATTATTTGTGTAAACTTGTAACCAAACATTAGGATGTGGTATTTGACAGGGAAATGGGAACAATTAAACATGTTTGACACTTATTTATTCCTTCTAGCATTCCAATAGCATAACACATTTTGATATATTTGCGTAACAAGCACAATTAATAACCTCACAAAGAGCTTTCTGCATACATTATATACAACACTATTGCTGCATATGCGAACACCTGTTTTGTCATCACTAGATCATTATTAGCCTGACAACAAATGTCCTCTAACAGTTTCACGTCATTTAACACTTTCACACCATTTCACTATATTCAGCACCAGCACTGGACACCAAAAAGGCACAGCTTGCGAAGTTATACACCCACAATCACAGGAATGCCTATAACTCCCAACTTTCCATCATGCATATCCTAGAAATAAACAAAAAACAATGCAACGAATAGCAACATTTATGTATAACTAAAGTCTAAGTAATGTAAGTGACCTGGGTAAAGAAGGGCTAGGTCTTTATCATATTTACATTTAAAATATAGATAATTTTAGAGGATTATAATTAGACTTAGTAGTCGAGCTACATTCAAGATGAATCAAGTTATCGGCATTTGTAGTCATGTGACATAGTGCACAGTGTGCGGAAACAGTTCAGTCTGCTGTTCAGATAAAACGTGCACAACTTCATTCTTTTTGTAGCTCACCTACTAACCTTAGTTATAAACAATTTCAGCAGTTTTAATATGATTATCTAGCAAGTAATACATTTTCTATCAAAAGTCGCAGGTTTGCAATCTTAACACTCTCATGACAACTTTAGCCAATATTATTATATCAATATGCTCTATTTAACACATAATTCGGTTGACGGTTTGGCAAATACCTCTTGAGAGTTAGATATCAAGAGTATGATTATCTTTTTTTATAGGCATTCATTAAAATATCAATCGTATGTTAATATACTTGTATGTTAATGTACATATAAATTCATTTATGTAAATTTGGTTTGGTTCGGCAAATAACAGAACACTCAACTCTTGAAGGCAATGTCAATGACTGTTCGTTGTTTCATATGACAATTCTATATTTGTTGAAATAGGTTATGATGAGCACGATCTCTATTATCCGCAGTTTGTTGCATCCGTTTGTATTTTCTGATGTGGTTGTGTAATTGCTGCATTTGCTTATTAATGTAATTTAAAATATGTGAAGTGGTGATAGGTAAGGGAACTGAAGAATTTAAACAAAAGGGTATTATATTTATTAGAAAATGTTTAATGTACAAATACTGGTATGAATTAAGCCTGGTTAACAACCACAAGGTAATGGTAACTAGAACGAGAATGCATATTATCCATCAGCATATCGTTAGCAAAGTGGAGGTTCATGTTGTGCATTGGAATTCATTTGTTTCTAATGGACCACTAATATATTTTCTAGGTTACATCCCTATTCTCATGCTATTTCATGCATTTATGCACTACTTCGCTATTGCTTGAACGCTCTATACCATTCCTTGACTTCTAGTCTAATCGAATAGACAGTATACATATTTCACAAAACCTCATCTTAGTCAAAACATCATGTGCCTATTACTTTGCACAACGACCAACGTGTAATTTTTTTAAAATACACATTTCTTATAATATCCTGCAATTTTGATTACTATTCCACATCTAAGGGAAGGTCAATTATGTATTTTACAACTTGTGCAACAAATGGGTGCAAGTAACTGCCACATGTGCACGAAAAGCTATGATAAACGTTTTGGCAAATACACTACCTTCATCCAATATCAATGGTACAGTAAGAAGCTCTTAAAACTTATTGGAAATAAATAACGTACCTTCAGATTCTAACTTTAGTTTCCACTGGAGATTTACACCGCAATGCTGCAAGGAATATTGTATGCATATCCCACTTTCTGCGTGGCTGAAAATTAAATACAAATGAATACAATTATCAATAAAATACAATGTCAACACTTCCACTATAACAATAACCTGTTAAAAGCATCTTACACCTAATTACTACGTATTTCACCAACATTAATAGAATACCAATTTTAAACACACATATATTAAGTAGAAATAATGCAAATGTTTAATTACCTCTCTGTCGAAGATCATTTTGCGACGAAAAACTTATTTTACCAACATGCAACATGGCTCACGTTTCCAGAAGTTCCAGAACGTTTGTTTTCGTTACAAAACTTCAAAACTTGAATCAGCCAATCAGATTTTTCTTCGGGGTTTAGCAGTGCCACCAGCGCCATCTCTTGTTCGGGCAGGAGACTACTACGACTGCTGACTCGTGTTTCCAATTCCGCAATCTAAGTGTGACCGGTGTGCACAACACCACACAAACAGCAGTTCATGAAATAACGGTTAAACCATGGTTGACTTTGGCAAAAGGTGAATGCAGTATTGTTCTTCGCAGAAACAATTGCTGTGGTGTAGACACAGAAAAAAATGTTCGTCCTCGCTTTAGTACAACATGGACTCCTTGCAAACAGGTTACCGACTTTCTGAACAAATTATACCTCATTTCTTGTTATTATGAAAAAGATCGCACCCCGCACCCCTCTAGTAAATGTACTCCTGAAAACATCGAGACGTTTCGGTGGTTTTGTCGCAAAGTCCGGTAAATCAACCAGAGGAGTTTCTGCTGAGTAGGAAATCTCTTATCGGTGAGTTGGAAACATTTTTCCTTCGTATCTGCGTTTGTTCCCATACAAAATGACTTAATGCAAAGGGAACTAGCGGAGGCTTTTATATGCGTCGCGATCAGTGAAAGAAAATGCTTACTTCTCATCGCTTGGTTCACAGACGAGACCTCCTTTTATTTGAACGGTATTGTGAACCGACAAAACCTTCGATTCTGGGTGACAGAAAATCCTCACACATTCCACGAAACGAGAGACTTTGAAGTCTGCTTTTAATAAAGCTGCAATTTCGAGCCACGGTAGCCTGGTCCTTTTTTATTCGATATGTCGTGAGCAAAGACGGACACAAAGACATGTTCTTGTAAAGTTTTATCCCTTCACTCTTGGCAGCGAGTATCTCTATATCCAAATGCTGTGGTTCATGCAGGATGGAGCCCTCCCACCTCTTGACAACGTTGTTCTCGACCTTCTACACCAGACCTTTGATCTTTGCATCATGTCACATTATTTTTCCGAAAGAGAGTAGCAAAATGTGGAAATAAATCGTGCGATTTCCTTTTGTGAAGATTCGTAAATCATAAAACGATCCAAAGCATGCCCGAAAACATAAGATAGATCAAGGCCCACATTGTGGGGCTTTGCCTTGCACTATCCACAGGTGTGGTGACAAAGTCAAGAGTTCCCTTGTAGGAGGTTGTGAGGCAACACGACGGTGATGTTGGTTATGTTGTTCAGTGGGACTTTCTTTCAGACCACAGTGATTAGGTAATTTTGTACCATTGCGGTACTACTTTAATACTAATAGACTGTAGTATGTGCAAAAGAAATCGAATGCCGTTTCCTGAGCCATCCTATAGTTTCTTTGGGTAGCATATAATTCTTTCATGAAAAGACTTACGTACATAAGAAACTCATGTCTTCCTCTACTCTTGTACTAACTACCGTTACAAACTCTTATTCCTCTATCTTCATCATGTTAGTCGAGATAAACATTTGCAGAAGTTACCTTATTGCTAATTTTGTTGTAGCTACAAGGGAATCGCTTTGAGCGATAGTCAAACCTTTTAAACCTGCTCGCGATGAGAAAGCTTTGAAATTCCATTCTCTTTGCACGGCCAGGAGATAAAAAGGTGAATAGGCACCCTCCATTTGAGAAAAGTGTAAGTATTGCAAAGCTCACACAAAGAATATCTCCGAAATAGTTCACTTCACAAAAAATAAATGCATTTGATATAAATTGTGAGTTTTAACGAGATCCATATTTTTTACAGTAGTATTTGGTTTATCTCTTACGGTTTACCAGTTATGCTAACATTGTCGGAAGTAAACAGGACTACATGGAGTATACCCAGAAAATTCAAAGTATATATTTCATTTGCTACAAAATATCTTAAACATATGGCATTTTAATCAAAATCGTTAGCGCCATTTTTGAGAAAATCAAAACTTACGAAACATTTTTCATGTAAAGCATAGTTTAGCGTGGAGGAATTTTTATAAAAATCATCGTGTTGCATCCTTGAAGAATATTAAATTTAAATAACAACTTTGGTTTTTAACCGACTTTTCGTTTTTGAGTTTTGCTACTCACAGACTGACAAACACACACACACACACACACACACACACACACACACACACACACACACACACACTCAGACACACGTACACACACACGAACCTTTTTCTAAAAAATGTGTTTTTTTTTTAATTCAGGTGCTTCAAAATATATTTTTGGTGAAATCTCGACTTTCAAATTTTGAGTGGAATACAATACTTTCCCTAATTACTGTGCGTAGCAGAGAAAGTAAAAATGTTAAGCTACCTTTTTTAAAGAACACATATTAAGGAATAAACCTGTATAATATTTATCAGTTCAGAATAAATAGTAACGGAGGTATAGGTGAAAAATAAAAACCGTTGCATAGTGGATGTTTAAAGGGTGGTGGGAGAATCCCCTGACAGTTGAGGAAATATTCCTAAAACCTGGCGAAAACTCACCTTGTCCCTAATTCCTTCCTTGCCTGAGCTATACTATTATTTTTATTTTATGAATGCACAAGAGCGGTGAGAGCCAGCACATTGAATTTTATTGAACGTCTTCAGTTCTACTATTCAGATTATTTAGCATTTTCATATTAATCGAAATTCGAACTGATGGACATACCTCTTAAAAATCTACACATAATCGCGCATGTTTACAGTACCATACGTTAGGGTGCGCCTTGGTTTATCGGTATGGGGGGGGGGGGGGCTATTTAATGACGCCATACGTTTCCATCTAGTTTGTTTCTATGAGTGGAGTGATAATAGGTACATACATGGAAGAGAAAGTTAAAGAGAAAATTTAAGTGCTATTATGTTGCGCTTAGCTTCAGGGAACGCTTTATACCATGAATAAACTGATTGATCAACAATATTTGAAATAGATGGAGTTTCTTGATTGTGAAAGTGTGGTAGTCTCATGCGAGAAGAAATTCCATTACGTTCATAATTTCGCACCGCTGAAGAGATTTGTGGGTTAATTCTACTACCTGTTGCGCACGGCACTTGAAGCGCTCAAAGTGACTTGCAGGTGTACATTCACACAAAGTGGACACAACGAAGCTCGTTATTTAGTATATAGAACTGGGATATTCCTTAATCCTCTTGCACTTTCTTTTTCTCTTTTTCTTTCCCTCTCTCTTTCTGTCTCTTTCTTTGTCTCTTTCTTAACCTCTTTACTTCTTTCTTTCTCTCACTCTTGTCTTTCTTTATCTCTGTCTCTCTCTTTCTTACCGCCTGCGGTGCCGTATGTAGTAAAAGCGGGCGTTAAACACTACCAAACCAAATCTCCCTTTCTATCTCTCTCTTTCGTTCCTTCTCTTTCCTTTCATTCTTTCTTTCTTCTCTCCTTCTTTGTTTCTCTCTTCTTTCTTTGCTGCCTTCCTTCCATCCTTACGTCCTTCCTTCCTTCTCTCTTTCTTTCTATCTCTTTCTTTCTCTCTCCCTTGCTTCTTTCTCTCTTTCTCTCAATCCCTTCTTTCTTTCCCACTTTCTCTCAATCCCTTCTTTCTTTCCCACTTTCTCTCTTTCTCTCCTGGTTTCCTTCCTTCTTTCTTACCTTCTTCTTTCTTTCTTTGCTTTTATTTTCTTTCTTTCTTAGCACCGATTGTGCTTCCTTACAGCTTGCGGAATCAGTACTTAAATGTGTATTCCTGTGAACAAGCTCTTGCGACGGGAAGAACAGAAAGGGGAAAAACATCTGTTTTGCATTCACATAATTTACCGCATTCTCTCTTCCACATACTATTCTTACATACCCTACTCTTGTATATATATCTGGTTAATTTGACGAAATCTGCATTCTTTGTGCAGTAATATTATGTCTACGTCTTACGGTTTAGAAATACATAATACACTAGTTGTTCAGTGACTGATTTGAATTGCGGTCGAAAGGTTGGCTAGCCTGTTTTGATGGTTGCCAAGAGAGGTAACTATGTACTATGTAAACAACGTTGTAGAATAAATGATAAAAAAGGATACAGTCCATTTTATTACCATGACGGTAACATTTGGTCCTCCGGGCCGGATATTGCTATAGATTGCCAGCAAACCGTACAGTAATTGAAAATATTGATACGCACTTGTAATGTACATAATGGAAATCATCTTATTTTCTTCACGCCGGCATCAAGAGGGAAATCGAAGCGGCCGGAGTAATTACTAATGCAACATCAGCACCAGGCAAGAGTGATTCTATAAAAGGTTAGCCATTATCTAGTTACTAGCTATTTAGCCTACCTTGACTGGCTTTCTGCATTAGTAACATTGACTCATTGCATTATATTTTCTATAATTAGTTCCATACCATTCCTTTGTTCACTTTTCATTGCTGTCCTTCACTCGATATTTTATTATAACACTTTGGTGGAACAAACTGGATCATATTTATTGCTGTGCGACTAATATTATGGAAGAGCAAACTAAGAAGCTATTAATTACAAAACGAGCCGTGGCGAAAGCAAGTCTTACTCGCCTTGCCAAATTTGTTAATGAATTTCAAACTGGCTCAGAAATGTATTCAATTGAGGTAAGAGTCAAGGAATTGCCTAAAATTAGGGATAAATTTGAAGAGGCACAATCTCAATTAGAATTGTTTGAAAATGTTGAGAGTCATTCTGCTGACAGAGAAAGTTTTGAATTGATGTACTTTAGCTTAGAAGCAACGATGGCTAAATTATTAGCTCAAAGTGCAGATGGAAATGTTAGCAACAGTTCTGTTAGCCCTCCCTTGTCACATACAAGGAGCGCTATGAAGGCAATAAAACTGCCAACTCTTAAAATACCTTCATTTAATGGTGATATAACAAACTTTAAGCATTTTATTGATACCTTTGAGAGCCTAGTTGTTAACAATGAAACTTTAGATGATATTCAGAGGTTTCACTACCTTCTCTCTTCACTAACAGGAGAAGCACATAATTTAATAGCTAACATTCCTGTCACAAGTTGTAATTTCAAGGTTGCATTGGAAACTATTAGCAATCGTTATGACAATTTAAGACTTATTGCCTCAGCTCATCTTGCACGTTTGTTGAGTTTACCCGCTGCTCACAAATCATCTGCAAAGGAACTTAGGGCCTTAATAAATCAAACCATGAGTAATTTAAATGCAATCAAGGCGTTAAACATAGAAATTCCATTGGAAGAATTGATATTATCTCAACTAGTGTTAGATAAGTTAGATGTAACTATAAAGAAAGAATTTGAAGACACATTAGATTCAAATAACTTTGCTGCATTGAAGGATCTTATTACATTTCTAGAAAGAAAATGTAAATCGCTAGAAATAATCAATCCAAAATGGAATACAACTTGCTCAAGCATGTCAAATGTTAACACACAGAAAATTGTAAATCGGAAACACAAATCCAGTTTTCAACAGGCTTATGCTGTTACAGCCTTAAACTGTGCATATTGTAATTCTTCACATGCCTTATCAAAATGTAAGGCATTTGTTCAGGCTCCTGTATTAGAACGCAGAGCTTTTGTTTAGTGATGCCAACCTGTGTTTTAACTGCTTGCGATCTGGTCATACAGTCAGAAATTGTAAATCATCGAATTGTCGCACCTGTGGTAAAAGGCACCACACTTTAGTACATCTTGATGCTTCCAAACAGCAATACAGTTTCAGTAACAATGAAGGTTATTCAAGTCATGATCCGTTGCACACAGATAATGGTGTAAATAGCTACTGTGCATTGAAATTTGAACCTCGTAAACACATTTTGTTGTCTACAGCATTGATTAAAGTTAAAAATAACAAGGGTATTTGGCAGACGTGTAGAGCTTTGCTAGATACCGGTTCTCAGTCATGTTTCATATCAGAGGCCTGCGCTCAGAGGTTAAGACTTAAACGACATCATGATCCTAAACCTGTTCAGGGAATTGGCAATACAGTTTCAGAAACCAAACATGGAATTTGCATCAAAGTTGGATCATTTGTAACTGACTTTGTTATGTCAGTAGATTGCTTAATTTTACCCAAGGTGACAGAAAATCTGCCTGCAGAGAAAATTGACTGCAGTAATTGGAAATTACCTAGGAATATTTCATTTGCTGATCCTAAATTTCATGAGCCTGGAAAGATAGATATTCTGTTGGGAGCAGAAGTCTGTTCATACATTCAGCGCCAAGGTAAATTACATCGTGATAATAATCATCCTGTTTTAATGGAGACAGAGTTTGGTTGGGTACTTGCAGGAAAATATTCAGACTATGGAAGATCCTGTAATATTCCACGGCGGCCGGTAGTATCATGTTTCGCTAAGACTGAAGTCAGTATACAGCACCAATTGCAGAAATTCTGGGAGATTGAGGAATTGAATCACACTCCAAAAACAATGGATGATAAAGCATGCGAGGCTCATTTCACTCAGAATACAACAAGAGATTCGTCAGGAAGATTTGTGGTTCGACTTCCATTTAAAGAAGATCCTAAGAAGTTAGATGAGTCTAAGATGATGGCCGCAAGAAGATTACATCAGTTAGAAAGAAAACTAATCAAGAACCAAACATTGAAGGAAGATTATGTGCATTTTTTACAAGAATATGAAGCACTGGGTCACATGTAAGTGGCAAGACCCACTACAAGACTTTGTTATTATATGCCTCATCATGCAGTACTTAAGACAGACAGCTCAACTACGAAGACAAGAGTAGTTTTTGACTGTTCTGCAGCTTCCAAGAATGGAATTTCCGTGAATGATTTATTGTATGTTGGTCCTACTATTCAACAGGACATTTGTTCTATCATCCTAAGATTTAGGACACATGAAGTAGCATTTACTGCTGATGTTGCCAAAATGTATAGACAAATTTGGTTACATCCAAATGATCAAGTATATCAAAGAATACTGTGGAGAAGCGACCCTACAGCTCCAGTACAAGAGTATCAGCTGAAGACTGTAACGTATGGTATGGCTTGTTCTCCATTTCTAGCTATTCGTTGGCTGCAGCAATTGGCTAATGATGAAGCACATAAGGTTCCAAAGGCTGCTGCAATTGCATTGAATGATTTTTATGTTGATGATTGTATTTCAGGATGTGCAACCTTACCTGAGGCACAAAAACTTCAGAATGAATTGGTAGCCATGTTATCAAAGGGTGGATTTTTGTTGCGTAAGTGGTCCAGCAATCATTCTGAGTTTTTAATTAACATTACACCAGACCAAAGAGAAACTAGTTTACCATTACAGCTTGACAAAAATGGAGTGAAAACACTTGGACTACTATGGCATTCTACTGAGGACAAGTTTCAGATTGCAAGAAGTCTTAAAATTAACTGCTACGCACAAGCATTTACAAAAAGAGTAGTATTGTCAATAGTTTCTGGTATATTTGATCCCTTAGGCCTCATAAGCCCTATTGTTATTATATGCAAGATGTTTCTACAGAGGTTATGGCAAGAGAAATTAATGTGGGACCAACCCATATCAGAGGAATTGGCTACAGATTGGAAGAAGCTCCACAACCAACTTCATTTGATTGATAACATTCGCATAGATCGCAAAGTAGTTGGTTATGATTCTGTAGGCAATCTAGAGTTACATGGTTTTTGCGATGCTTCAGAAAAGGCATATGGCGGATGCATATATGTCCACTCATCAAATAAGAAAGGAGTTACATGTGTAAAACTTCTTTGTGCCAAGTCTCGAGTTGCACCACTAAAGAAATTATAACTTCCACGTTTAGAATTATGTGGTGCATTGCTTCTTGCTCGTCTATTGGAAAAAGTCAAAAAGGCACTGAACTTATCATTTAAGCACGTATACTTGTGGACAGATTCTACTGTGGTATTGTCATGGTTGTCAGCACCTTCAACACAATGGAAAACTTTTGTAGCTAATAGAGTTTCTGAGATTCAAGATATTTCTGAAAATGCAGTATGGAGACATGTTCCTTCACAACACAACCCAGCAGATTTGATATCAAGGGGTGTGTTTCCCGAGAATCTTATAAATGACAAATTATGGTGGGAAGGACCAACTTGGTTACATGAAGAACCAAAGGTGTGGCCTGTATTGGGTAGCATTTCAAACCCTCAGGAAGCTCCAGAGTTAAGATTCAAAACAACTTGTCATGTTGCAACTATTAGGGACGATGGAATAATCACACGATTCTCCAGCCTATCCAAATTGCAATACATTGTAGCATATGTATATAGATTTTGTAAGAATTGTGTTAAGCCAAAGGTAGAAAGAATAACTGGATCTATCACACTTACAGAGATTCAAGATTCATTGAGTAAATGCATTCAAATTGCACAGCAATCAGTATTTAGCGTAGAAGTGCAGCAACTAGCAATGAAACAGGCAGTTAATATTAACAGTCGCTTGAGATCTTTAAATCCTTTTCTCGACAGTAGAGGATTACTTAGAGTTGGTGGACGGTTAGAACACTCTAACCTAACGTATGATCAAAAGCATCCTCTAATTTTGCCACGTCATCATTTAACCAATCTGATTATACAGCATGAACACAAACGATTGTTGCATGCAGGTTGTCAACTTTTATTGGCTTCTCTTAGGGAAAGATATTGGATATTAAATGGCAGAAACACTGTTAGACATTTGATTCATAATTGCATAATATGTTATAAGCTAAAGGCAGAAACAGCAAAACAGTTAATGGGACAACTACCGCGTGCACGAGTGGAAGCAGCTAAACCATTCTTGAATTGTGGCATTGATTATGCAGGGCCATTTTACATAAAGTCTAGCACTCGCAGAACAACGACAAAGGTAAAGTGTTATGTGTCTTTATTTGTTTGTTTTACTACCAGAGCAGTGCACTTAGAAGTTGTGAGTAACTTGTCTACAGAAGCATTTATTGCAGCATTAAAGAGATTTGTATCTCGACGTGGCATATGCCAGAGTATTTATTGTGACAATGGCACAAATTTTAAAGGTGCAAGAAGGGAGTTGAAAGAATTACAAGAGCTCCTTAACTCTCAGCAGACTAAGGAAGAAATACAGAGATTTGCAAATTATGAAGGTATAATTTGGCACTTCATACCACCTAGAGCACCACATTTTGGCGGCCTGTGGGAAGCAGGTGTAAAATCTTTTAAATACCACCTTAGACGTGTTATGGGCGCATCATGTCCTACTTATGAAGAATTCCATAACCTAACCTGTCAGATAGAAGCTTGTCTGAATTCCAGACCCTTAGTTCCTCTCTCATCTGATCCTAATGATCTTAAAGTTCTGACTCCTGGTCATTTCTTAATTGGTACAGCTTTAACCAGTTCACCCCAGCCAGATCTCGGTAGTGCTAAACTTAGCTTGCTAACTAGGTGGGAGAAATTACAGCAACAACTTCAGGAATTCTGGTCCAGATGGTCACATGAATATTTGCATCATCTTCAGCAGCGATCTAAGTGGAACAGCCCACATGCAAATGTCAAGCAGGGTGCAGTCGTCATAGTGAAAGAAGACAACCTTCCCCCTACTCTGCTGGAAGCTGGCAGTGGTTGAGGGACTACATCCAGGAGCAGATGGGTTAGTGCGAGTTGCAACAATTCGCACAGCAACTGGGGTATTTAAGAGACCTATTGTTAAACTGTGTCCTCTTCCTCAAGAGACAGACATAATTTAATACATGCACTGATATTGTTTTATCATTAATTCATTGTATTTTGTTCTTACAATTGTGTTGATGAAGAAATAAGACTTACTTCTTGGCGGCCGGTATGTTCAGTGACTGATTTGAATTGCGGTCGAAAGGTTGGCTAGCCTGTTTTGATGGTTGCCAAGAGAGGTAACTATGTACTATGTAAACAACGTTGTAGAATAAATGATAAAAAAGGATACAGTCCATTTTATTACCATGACGGTAACACTAGTCATTCTGCGTGAGAACGACTTCATAGGCTATTTAAGATATATATTTTGTGATGTAAATATTTTAAAAGCATGTATTATTTTAATAAAAATCCTTAGTGCCATCTTGAGAAAATAAAAAATAATGAAGTTTTGCTATGTAAAGCATAGTTTGAATTATGAGGATTTTGTTGAAAAAGTTCGTATAGCATTCTTGGAAGACGAAGTTAAATGGCAAGTTTGGTATGTAATCGACTTTTCGTTTTTAACTTATGTTCAAAGACAAACACGAATACCTACACACACACACACACACACACACACACACACACACACACACACACACACACACACACACACACACACACACACACACACAAACACACACACACACACACACACACACAAACATACAACTGTTTCTCTAAAAATCTGATATGGTACATTCCCATTACTTTCTCTACTCGCTCGTCTCCAAGCTGTTGTTGCGAAGCTTGTTCTAAGTTATTCAGTTATAGCTGCTTCTGTTAAACCAGATAAACCTACAGTTCATATTTTCACATTCCGTTGTATGATACTTAGGTAAAGCGACAGTCAACATTTTAAAGGAGTGGGTCGATTGAAATCCCATGTTCTTAGCATGATCATGAGAAAAAATGAGTAGCTACTTCTCAATTGAGTAAAGTAGTAAGTATTTAAAAATTCAAACTAACATGAATGGTTATCTTGTAAATGCTTTATTCCACAGAAAAGTGTTATTTCACACAAAATGAATTTTTGCCAGAAATGAAACCTTTAGGAAGATTTTATCTATCGCTTACATTTACCAATCATACAAAATCCGTTGAGAACGAAGAGGTCTTCATAAGCTATTTCCAGAAAACTCAAGATATACATTTCATTCGTTATGCATATACCTTAAACATGTGGTATTTTAATCAATATTGTTGAGCGCATTTTGATAAAATAAGAAAGCAACACTTTTTGCAATGTGAATAGTAGTTTGATAAAGGGATTTTCTTCAAAATCTTCATGTAACATCCTTGGAACATGCTGAACTTAAACGCTAAATGTGGTACTTATGTGACTTTCGTTTTCGAGTTAAGCTGTTCACAGGCAGAATCGCTGAAGTTAATCTGAAAATGGCTTTACATTCAGTGGCCTCAAAATGTGTCATTGCAAACTTTAATTTTAAGAGAGATTTGGCAACGTCATCTTAACATTAAATTGTGACCAATTTCATCCGAATTAGGGTAAAACTGCATTAGAGCATTGTTCACACAATGTCTGTGCGACAATTTGTGAAACAATAACCCATTTATATCCATTCACCAAGAAGCTAGATTGCTCCCAATGTTTTACACAAATAATTTTTTTCAGCGAAATGGTACTTTACTAACAGTAATCGTATTGGACATATTTGTTGCACTCAGGTAGAATCCCTGGTTAACGTACGGCCGAAGCTGTACCTTCCATCTTGAGTGCGTGTGTGCTTGTGTGTGCGTGTGTGAGCGTGAGCTAGGCGTGTGCGTTTGTGTGTGTGTGTGTGTGCGTGTGTGCGTAAGAGTGAGCTAGGCGTGTGTGTGCGTGTGTGCGTGCGTGTGCGTGCGTGCGTGTGTGCGCGTAAGCGTGAGCTAGGCGTGTGTGTGTGCATGTGTTAATGCGTGCGTGTGCGTGTGCGTGAGCGTGAGCTAGGGTGTGCGTGTGTGTGTTATAATCAGATGGAATCTAGAATCCGCGAGGGTATTATTCTTGACGTGGAAAGGCTGTGGATGAACAATACGGTAATTGTTCGCGAAGTCTGGCTTATGACAAGTACATTTTTGAAACACACAATTTCAGGTTTTTACAATAAACGCAATGAAATAATACAGGAAGTATCTCAATCTACAAGCTTTTCCCGGTATTCTCAGTCTAGTTATCAGCTCTAAGTTTAACATTTCATACGCACTTAATCACTGTAATATATTCATGAAGGTAGAAATAAGCATACCCCTAGTTACATACTTATATAAAACCATGTGGTAGCCATCATTAGCCATAACTTTCAAAAGGCCAATCTCAATAAACATTTTGATTAGGTATAATAAAATGTGGACATCCAGAATGCCGCAATTATCACCCAGCTCAAGAACAAGAAAGGTTGTAAAATGTAAAAAGGCCAAAATATAATTAGGTAGAAAAACCTTTCACCGCTTCGGACCCAGAAGTGTTAATATACAATCATAAGTATCACGAAATAAAATTATAGAATGGACGTATAAACTATTAGCTTGCCCAAGCACAGGAATTTATGAAGACTACATTTTGAAAGAGGCGATAGTAGCGGGTTAGAAAATGACAATACTCCGAACACATCACCTTGAAGTTCGAAACCCAATAAAGCTCTTAACGAGCTCCATCAGTAAGAACCTCATAAACAGCGATCTAGGTGCCATCACGTTTGACTGAAAAACGAAACGTCGCGACGCGCACGGAAGGCTGCCCCAGCTCCAAAAATTAGTGACCAGAACGTTTGAAAACATGCAATAGAACACTCACGGACCGTTTTCTAAAAGTTTCTCTCTCTCTCTCTCTCTCTCTCTCTCTCTCTCTCTCTCTCTCTCTCTCTCTTGTTAAGGTTACCTCAAAGTGCATTTCTAGTGAAGTCTCGATATCAAAATTTGGGGGGGAATGCATTATAGTCCATTTTAAAATTAGACTTAACATTGCAACAGCAATAAAGCGGAACCAGCTTGTGCGACGTGATTTACACCACGCCTGGAAGATATTCTGTCTCTACTTTAGTCAATCAGAGACTCAGAACATATTCCCCACGTGATAGGAGCTGGTTATGTTTTACTGCTGTGAACACTCAAGTTACGATGTCAGTCTAATTATAAAATGCACTGTACTTTCTCTACTTACTAGAGTAAAGAGGCGTTTTATACGTATATGTACAAACAGTAAGACTTGTTTACCCGCTTAGTTAGTTTCGTTATGTCCAAAGTGCTTTGGCTTGTATCTAGGGTATGCTTGTGCGCGTTAAGTAACGGTAAAGCTAGAAAAAATAGAATTTGATTGAAAAACGTTTACGCTGTGTTAACCTAGATCTCAACAGAAAGAGATTATGCAGGCTGTAATAGGGAAATTAATGAAGTGCATGCTGGTTCGCTTTCTAGTCGGAATGCTTGTGAGGATAGTGAAAGTATTGCCGCCATACGGATCTTTTTGTTCTCCACATACTGCACTGCAATTAGAGTGCAATAAACTCTTCAGGGTTGACCAACTTCTCAAAAGGGAAATCAGCTCTTGAGAACCGACTGCGTCTTCTGGGCTTATCTTGTTATCTTCCTCAATCGTTACCATCAAGCACGGAAATCCATATGCATTATGCTTTCACATAGTTGTACACATGCGATCATTAAAACATCTCGGAACTAAATAGATCGATTTGGGATATAGTCGTTTTACGGACTTTTACTTACTCTATCACACACCAAGTACAGAATATACAGAACATATAGAGGAAGTATTGGAAAAATTCAACATCGGGAATTCATGTTTTGAAGCCCACTGAATTCAAAAGAAGGCATTTTAGAAGAGGGCATGTGTGTGCCTGTTTTTCTGTCTGGCTGTCTGTTTTCCCGACCCCAAACTATGCTCTATATGGAACACCTTTCAAACCTTTTTATTTTCTAAAAAGTGGCTGTTAAGGTTTTGAGTAATTATTTCACCGGAAATACACGTCTCGAGGCCCCATGGGCAAAAGGGTTCCTAGTGTGTGTATGTATGTGTTAGAGAGAGAGAGAGGGGGGGGGGGAGGGGGAGACAGGGAAAGAGAACAGTGTAACTCAAAAATGAAGTGATAAATACCATGTATTTAAGTTTAGCATCTTCTAAGGAAGCGTGGCGAAGATATTCAGAAAAATTTCGGCTCTTCAATCTATCCTTTAGAGGGAAACTTTTTCACTAATTTTTCTTCTCACAAAAGTGGCTCTAACGATTTTCATTATAATACCCTGTGTATAATACGTGCATTTGCATGATATATGTATAGTGTATGAGTGGAGTGGTATGTGTGTGCGTTCGCGCGCGCGCTCGTGCGTGTGCGTACCTCGATCATTCTAGGAATGGGCTGCGAAGTCATCTTCATTTGAAGGAATTTCGTACAAACTGTTAAGGTTAAGAGATAGGGAAGAAAATATGAAGTGTTGCACTCGCATGAGTTTCCCAATCGCTCTTTTACAACCAATTTAAAAAGAGGTTCTTTTTCTTCTATCTCTTGTTGACACTCATTCTGCACAGTCCAGCGGAAACCTACCAACATGGAAGCACTGAGTCGTCCTTGATATCGAGATTCTATTGGAGAGGTTTCTCGGTGAAATCGACGACCATGTTGTTCACTAAACGCCCCACAATCTTCAGGGAAAACGTCGATATGTGAGCAAATGAAGTGCATTCTGAGTGACCTGTTGCATTTCAGTTTTTCATAGCCTCATATAAGGTGATTTACAAGCTCAGTATAATTTTCAGTCGTTCTATTGCCCAAGAATAACGAGCAACTTTCTGAAAGCACTGCCGCGCGTTAAACTCATCAGGACTGAGAATACACTCAAACTGCTGGTCTCCAAGGAGCGTATCTGTCTGTAGGCCAATGAATACTCACTGCTTGATCTTCTGAGCACTCAGTTCGGGAAGGTTTGCACGTAAGTATTCGAATGTTCGTGCATTGCTCTTATTCACTGCTTTTGCAAATCTTACCTTCACATGTAGTGGTGGTAACTCTACTTAATGGGCTTTACAAGTGCCTCCCATGAGGAACTTTCCTTGCTAAGCGATAAAGATTTTCGTTGTGGCCACGCACAGGTACAGCAACAGTACTTGGTGTACCACTTAGTAAGCCCATAAGGATACCGATGAACCTTACATCAGCACATACGAGCTTTTTATGGGTCATAGAACATAGTCATGCAGTTTAAAATATCTCTCATGTTGCAACCTTCCTTTGCTTGGGCTGCAAAGGAATTTTATATGCCTCTGGGGTGGAAGGAAACATGTTGTCATATATTAGCACGGCTTTCCAACTAGTTTTCGAAGCATCTATGAAAAGCCTCCAACTTTCCTGTTTGTATAGGCTATTGAGTTCTTGCATCAAACCCTCAATATCCATACAGTATGCCATTACATCTGTTGTGTTAACGAAATCTTTCGAGTGGTGTTTGATCTTGGCGGAAAGTACAAACTCGAGTTGTATCATCCAGAAGATTCCGTTCTAGTAAACGAGAAGATTATAGTTCAGCTTTGTGTTTTGGAAGCTCCAAGCCTTTAACAAGATCATTGAGTTCACTTAGCGTGAATTTCTGCATTTTAGTGGATGATGTTTTTGTGTAAAGGTGGGGTCGTTAGATGTGGAAGGATGGGTTGTATCTGACTGGTCTTCAGTTCACTGTCACTGTCACTAGAAACGTTTATTGTTGTGGCAACTTGAAGATCTTGAACAGAAGACCAACTCCATGAGGCACTGGACGTATTGTACTTGGTACGTTAGGATACTGCATGATCCTGTTCGTTTTCTTCTTAAATTCTTTATTAAGAAGAGGCACTAAGCAGAAGTCAACACTGTTGGAGGGTTTATCGGTTCGTGCCAAGTGACTGGCACCGTAAAACGCATCGCAGCACTTTTCCCTTTCATCCATGCATTTAGAGTTGATTAACAGGTCGTACAAGCATATTTGCCTATGCTTTTGATTGGTCTCTTACACCGCACCTAAATACAGGTAATAGGTTTCATTACCGCTTGTGATAGTGTTCACTTCTTTGTCCAAAACTTGCATTTTCACATGTAGGTATATAAGAGAAATTGTTGACTTTATTAATATATCTGCTGGGCATTATAGCAACAGTTTTGATTCCACACAGTAACTTAGAAGCACAACACAAGACGGGGCAGTCCGAATGACACGTATGAAAGTACGTAATAGAAGCATTTCTGCGATTACTATTTACCTCGATTAACGATATGTAGAAGAATAAGCCTTTTAAAGACTGGTTTGTTGAAGAATGGGTAGAGAAAATCCTGTGAGTTTTGTACGCAAGATATTTCCTTTCTATACTATTTAGAGTAAGTAGCGGAAGTATTGTATTCCATCCAAATGCGATTTTACCGAAAGTATAAGTTTTAAGGCCTCCTGATCTCCTACAAAAATCATTATTAGAAAAAGGTCCGCGCGCGCGCCTGCGTATTTGTGTGAACAGTAGGTATAACTCAAAATCGAAACGTGAGTTAAACACGAAACTTCATATTTAAGCTCTCCATCTTCAATAATATGGCATTAAAGTTTTTCAGAAATTCCCCCAACCCTTAGACTGGAAAATTTGTTGAAATTGTTGATTTTCTCAAAAGTGGCTCTAATGATATGTTTAACGTGGCGTTAACTTGCATTACACATGAAATTTGTGATTCTTTTTTATTTCTGAATCAGGTAACCGATATATTGGTAAATCATGTAAAAGTTATTTTATTGTGGCATCTTCATTATATTTTTAGTTACAAGCTGTTGAATTTGACATTTTCTAAAGTGGGTGTGGCTATTCAAATGCCACTTTACTGTGCACTTCAATATTATCATTTTTCTTCATGAAACAGGTTTCAAATTTACCCCCTAAAATACTGCAAAGTTTAATGTTTGTACGCTAGATAGCATAATGTGGTAATTGAAAAACCACAATGTGTAGGCAATGTTAAAAAAGAATGGGAAGTTTTCGAGTTACAGTGGAGGAAACTGCCCCAGGGACACCAAATTATTTATACTCAGTTTTCCGATAGTTATATTTTCTTCATAAAATGTACCTTTCCTCAGGAACCATTGGATAGAATTACATGATTTTTTATGGATTATCATATATTTGATTTTTTAAACTGAACCTAAAACATTAATCACTCTGCTGAATACTGCCTGTAAGAAAATTAAAAACTATTGTTGATTTTAAAAAAATCTGTTGTGTTGCATTCACATGACTTTCTCTACTCTTGTACTAACCATTCTTACAAACTCCTATTCCTATATCTTCTTCGTGTTAGTTGAGACAAAATTTGTACCAATTATCTTATTGCTTATTTCCTTGTAGGTGCAAGGGGAATATTAGAATACAGTAGGCTTTGAGCGATAGTCAAATCTTTTTAAAGCTTTGAGATCCCGTTCTCTTTGCACGCTTAACATACAAAAAAATCTGATGTGTTGCACTCACATGACTTTCTCTACTCTTGTACTAACCATTCTTACAAACTCTTATACCTCTATCTTCTTCGTGTTAGTTGAGATAAATACTTGTACAAATTATCTTATTGCTTATTTCCTTGTAGGTGAAAGGGGAATATTAGAATACAGTAGACTGTGAGCGATAGTCAAATCTTTTAAAGCTTTGAGATCCCGTTTTCTTTACACATTTAACATATAAAAAATGAACAACGATGCTCCATTTCACGAAAGTTTAGTTTTCCGAATCTGACACAAATAACAAGGAATATCCCCGAGATAGTTCACTCCTTAAAAAACAAACAAACAAACAAAAATTTGGACATAATTGTGTTTTAGTGAGATCTACATTTTTGTATGCTAAGAATTTGTCTATCTCTTACAGTTTACGAGTTATTCAAAAGTTATTCCAGAGTAAACAGGACTGCATAGGCTATAGCCGGAAAATTCAAAATATACATTTCATTTTTCATAGAAATATCTTAAACATATGGCATTTTAATCAAAATCGTTCGAACCATTTTGAAGAAAATCAAAAGTTTCGAAAAATGTTCCATGTAATGGGTAGTTTAGGGTGGGGCTATTTTCTTCAAAATCTTCGTGTCGCATCCTTGAAAGACATTCAACTTAAATATAAACTTTGGTTTTTAACCGACTTTTCGTTTTTGAGTTAGTTTGAGTCACAGACTGACACATAGACTGACACACAGACACACACACACACACACACACACACACACACACACACACACACACACACACACACACACACACCACATACACACACAGGGACCTTTTTCTAAAACTGCTTTTCTGGATTCAGAGGGTCTCAAAATATATATTTCCGGTGAAATGTCGACATCGAACTTTTGGGTGGAATACCAGTATGTAGAGAAAATAAGAAGTGAAAACTTAATTAAAAATAATTATAGCACAAGTTGCAAACATTATAGGTCAAGACTATTAAGCTTGCACATGAAATAGTTCATATAAATTTTGGTGTTGTTATGAGTTTCCATTCCACAGTAAATTACCTTTACATATCTCTTTTTTTATTAATGGATGAAATATGTAGTAAAACGACTTGCGTTAGGTACAAAACATTGAAATGTATACAGTAGTTAGATAGTTATGACAATAATAAGCACACAACATTTCAAACAAATTGAATATATCTACCCAGAGATATAATTTTTTCTGGCAACGGAGGAAAAAATAAATTCTGCAAGTTAATGCCACCTTAAGATATTTTCATTTTCCGGACCTTAAGGACCACGTCACAAGATGTTATCGGGGCATATTTAAATGATGCTGTTTCACAGAGAGAGTCAAGTCTCTTGGTGTGATAGATGGTTTTCTTTCAAGGATGTCTCTAATACCGCACATTTGTATATAACCAGAATTTTTTGAAATTACATAATTCACTTTCTCTATTACTTTTTGTCCTATGCTACCAGGAACCGAACTTAGATCACATATTGTTTTTTCAAAGGCACTAAGTGATTCATGCAAAGCGGATCCTTTAAGTTCCAATGCCGTTATGGCTGCTGGTAAGAAAGAAAAATGGGCAGATATGAAACTAAGATCCTCTTTTAACACAGTGCCTGACAGAATATTTTGCACAGTTTCTATTGATGAAGCACCTTCCGAGTCCATTGAATTAACAATGTCTTCGACTATTTCTATGTGCTCAGCATAATATAGCGTTAGCGGTCGAGAGGCACGGTTGTGTGCTCTGCCCTCTCTATGAGTTAGCGCGTGCTATCGAGTGTTTGTGTTGTGCTGTGCGGTCAAATAGGCCGTTATTTTCCCTGTGATTTTTGTCTCATTCATAAAAGTTATTACTTTAGTGAGTGCTCTACAATCTCATGGCTCTCGCGCCTGATACTGGGCAGTTGATTCGCTCTTCTTTAGAGCTTGTTCACCATCCTGAAGTTATGTCAGGGTTCTCAGCGCCAAGATTATCTTCGTCCTCAGATCGGCTCCCGTCACTGAATGATAGTTCCACTATCAACATGCGTCCTCCTACTACACCTCCTGTGGATTCTTGTGCAACGACTATTTCAAAGCGTAATCTCGACGCTTCTTTTGACTCTGAATCTCCGTCAGTGGAAAGCTTTCAAACGCCGAGCAAGAGGTTAACAGTGTCTGCTGCGCGGATTCGTCACAAATACGTTGTTGATCTGCCATCAGTCCACAACAGGTATGCAGCCTTAGAAACTATCGACGAAGATCCTCATAGTCCTACTATTTCTGGAGAACCTTCCAAGCTAACTAGGGGGATCTTTCTTCACGATGTCAATCATTACCAACAAATAGTAGCTGACCTAACCTCGCTCACTCATCATGAGTTTACTACACAGCAACGTGGAACGGTGTTCAAAATCAACACCACTACTACTGACGATTTTCGTTCTGTCACCAAATTCCTTGACGAAGCCCGATTGCCTTACCATACTTTTCAGGACCCGCGAAGCAAACGTTTCGAGGTTGTGCTCCTCCGAGAAGTTCCCCTTTCCTTAACTGACGAAGAAGTACACCAGGAGTTAATAGGCCAACAGTTACCAATTAGAAAAGTAGTACGCTTGTTTCACAAAAATAAACAACCCATGCCACTTTGTGTAGTGGAATCGGATAACACCGAGGACGCAAAGCGTGTTTTTCAAGTCAAGCGTCTGCAACATGCAATTATCTCTGTGGAACATCGTCGTAAATCTTCCCTCATTCCTCAGTGCACCAACTGTCAACGGTATGGCCACACCAAAAAGTTCTGTCATTTACCATCACGGTGCGTCAAATGTCCTGAAAGTCACCACTTCTCAGCGTGTCCGAAGTCTAAGGCCGTGTCACCTCGATGTGTGAACTGCAATGGAGAACATTCCGCGAATAATAGGGGCTGTCCAGCGTTTCTTGCCCTCAAAGAGAGACAACAACGCCATAGTCCTATTAACGCGGCATCAACCAAGGTGACGATGTCCTCGCCTTCTGTACCCCTTAACAATGAAACTGTGTTCCTTTCACTTCCTGGTCAGACTCATACGTCCTCTCCACCAGCCAAGTGGCCTCACAGAACTTCTCAGTCCACCTCTTCTCCTTCTCCTACCCCAGATGTATCATCTACTTCTCCGTCTTCTGACACTGACGCCTTTCTCTCTGTAGTTCTCAACTCTCTTGTTTCCTTTCTTCAGCCATATTTGCCCCTACTCACATCCTTTGTTTCCAGACTTCTGACGCAACTTTTCTCCAATGGAAACTGATCTCCCTCCTCGCATCTCTTCACTCACATTCCTAAACTGGAACGCCAATTGCATTAAGCTGAAACGTCAAAGTATTCTTGAGTTTCTCTCCCGACACAATATTGATGTTGCTTGTATCTCTGAAACACATCTGGCTGCTACTAACAAATTTACTTTACCAGGATACAAAATCTACAGAGAAGATCGAACAGCAGTAGTTGCTTCTGGTGGCGTCGCTATTATCATTAAGCGTAATCTCCCGCATCACCTACTTTTCCTACCTACACTGCTTAGTCTCGAGGGCTGCGCAGTTAAGCTTTCTCTTAATGCCAGTGAACATCTAACAGTTATAGCTGCTTACAAGCCTCCGTCGAAAGTGTTGACCAATCAAGATTTCCAGGTCCTGTTCTCTACTTCTGATCCTGTCCTCTTGCTCGGCGATCTTAACAGCAAGAATGAATCATGAGGTTGCCGAGTTACTACTTCTAATGGTCGCCGCCTAGAGCAGGCTGCGGATGACTATTGTTTTAATGTTTTGGCTCCGAATGTCCCCACCTACTACTCCTACAACCCCAAACTATTGCCAGATATTCTCGATATAGCGTTGTTGAAAAACTTCACTCATCCACTTACCTTGACTGCCTTACCCGAATTGGTCTCGGATCACAATCCTGTAATAGCCGCATTTCAGGTCACTAGACCAATTTCTACGTTTTTCCCTTCCTTAATACAAGGACACCTTAACTGGGAAACGTTCCGTCGTCATTTAGATGACCTTCTACGCCCTAACCTCCCACTTCAAACTGTGGCCGATGCTGACCATGTGATTCAACATTTCACCTGCAGTATTGTTCTAGCTTTACAGTCAGCACACTCCGCTCCACGTCGCAATCGTCGGTACACACCTTTTCACGACGCTCTTCCTGTGGAAGCTCTACGCTTGATACGCGCTAAGAACCATATGCACCGACTGTGGCAACATCAGCGGCACCCTGGCAACACTCTGGTCTCAACCAGTTAATAGACAAGTTAAAGCTGCTCTTGATCATCATCGCTTCACGAGCTACCAGCGCTATCCTTCTTCCATTTCGCCATTGAGCCATTCCCTCTGGAAGGAAACCAAGCGTATTCTTCGAGAGCCCACTGTAATTCCGCCGTTGAAGAACGAAGGTAGACATATGGAAGTCCTCAAGAACAATGTGAGTTCTTCGCCAATCACTTTCAGGACGCTTTCACTCCCAATCCCGCGTCAACTCCTAGTCATACTGATATTGACAACCAATCTCCTTTCTATCCTACTGTCCCGTTACTCATCAAATTTACATCCCCTGGTGAAGTCCGATCTCTCATGCGTACATTGGTGTCCAAGAAAGCTCCTGGCCATGACCGCTTACGCAATATCGCGCTGAAAAATCTCTCACGAAAAGCGCATTCTTTCCTAGCTTCTGCCTTTAATGCTCTTTTACGTTTAGGACATTTCCCTTCTCTATGGAAACATGCAGATCTTATTGTTCTCCATAAACCCGTTAAACCTCCTGATCTTCCTTCTAGATACCGCCCAATCAGCTTACTGCCTTCACTATCCAAGGTCTTTGAGAAACTGCTTCATATACGAATCAATAAATACCTAACCGACATCTCTGCCTTACCTGATTTTTAATTTGGATTTCGGAGTCTCCATTCTACTACTCATCAGCTGTTACGAGCCACCGAACACATCGCACGTGCTTTTGAGAAGAAGCAGCATACACTGGCTGTCTTTTTGGATGTCAAGCAGGCCTTTGATAAAGTGTGATATTCTGGGTTGTTCGACAAACTGCGAAATCTTGGTCTTCCTACCTATCTTTACAAACTCGTTCATAGCTTTCTCTCGGATCGTACTTTTTCAGTTCGGCTGGGCTCTGAACGATCCATCCCTCGGCCTGTTTTGGCCGGAGTACCTCAAGGTTCGATACTTGGACCTCTTCTATCTACTCTGTACACCACTGACTTTCCTGTTTTACCTTCTGCTCATATTGCTGCATATGCAGATGATACCGCCTTGTTTGTATCAGATGCGAATCTATTGACCACCACCGGCAATCTTCAATCAGCCTTAAATACATTCACATCCTGGTTCCGTGATTGACGTCTCGTGCTTAACCAGGTTAAATGCGAAGCTATGATCTTCACTCTCCGTCGACCTGGACCGTCACCAGTCCTCACCATAGACGGCATAGCGATACCCTGGAAACGCCCAGACGACACTGTGAAATACCTGGGAGTGCATTTTGTAAGACGTCTCACCTGGAGAGCACATATTAATGCTAAACTTAATCTTGCCTATGCCAGACTATCAAAACTGTATCCATTGATTAACAGGAAGTCGTCCATCCGCAGTGACACCACCATTTTACTATACACTGCATTGCTCCGAACTTTGCTGACCTATGCCTGTCCGGTCTGGGGTGGAGCTGCACCTGGCGTCCTCAAGCGGCTTCAGTCACTCCAAAACAAGGTGTTACGCATCACGTTGAACGCTCCATGGTTCGTGCGCAATGCTCAATTTCACAGAGAACTTGGTGTCCTTACCATTCAGGAGTTCATCCGTCACCAAGCTCAGACCTTCTTTAGCAAGTTACCATCAGTTCCCGGTGCAGTCGTCTATTCCCTTGGCCGTCAGACTACAGTTCCCACCAGAATCCGCAGTCGAGTACCGCAAGACCTGCTCTTGCCTTCTAACAACAACCAGATGGCAGTTTAACTTTAGCTTGGATTCTTTCACCACGATCAGTACGTCACAGAGGGGCCCGATTGGGGCTGACCTCATTTGTTCTTTCTATGTAACTGTTATTTTGATGTATTCATTTGTAATTGTATTTTCTTTTGTGTCGTTTTATGTCTATGTTCTGTGTGGTTTGTAAAGCGGGAAACTGCTGATCGACCTTTAATTTAAAAAAAAGGCATAATATAAAACTGCATCGACTCATGTTCCCCATCGAGTTAACACTGGTGCAGGAGGAAGTCGGATACTAGGTGCTCTTGATCTAAACAACTTAAACTCTTTTAGGAGATTCAATACAAATTCTCTTTGTACTGGACACAAATCTATCTACCAATGGGAAAGAATCACGTGTTGTCTAAGAAATGCGATGAAGAGCGTGTGCCAAACAAGTTATATGAATTAAGTTAGGGAAAATACGTTTCAGAGTTTGTCCTGATTTTACCATATAAGGACCTGCATCAGTAACAAATAAAAGTAACCGGTCGTATTTGATTCCATATGGCCATAGTAATTTCAGAGTCTGTCACAAACTGAGTCGCAGTTACATTGTCTGTCCTACATAAGTTTTGCGCAGTGCACTTTCTTCAGGCACATGTTGTCGAGTGTACTTGACAAGAAAGTTTTTAAATGTCGGATTATTAATTTTGAACAAGGGAATATCAGCAGCTAAAAATGCTTGGCACAAGTCATAGGAAAATTCAGTAACCCTACTTCCTAAACACTCTACTAGCTGTTTTGGAACAGTTTCTTTGTTTGCGAGTCTACTGATTAAGTTCTCCTTATGTTTTGCCGTGTTTATGTGCTGAACCATTTGAACTCTTTTCTCACTACCTACATTTTTCTCACACGCTCCACAAAACAGTACCCTATTATCTGTAGATGTTAAATCACCCGAAAACTCTACCTGTAAATTAATTAATCTAGCATTCGAAGTTGGTTTTATTTTCGGCATTTGAAGAGCTTTTTAACATTTTATACACGTAATTTAATTTGGTGGGAACCAGCTCACAACACTGTTACGTTTGAAGACCACGACACAACTACTGGTGGACAGGCAAGCGTTGCTAAAATCGTGCCGCTCAAAACGTTGACCTGCACTTTAGCTTTGTTAATATAAACCTCTCAGATAACACACTGATTATTCTCTAGGCACATGCATATAATGAAAGGATGGAAATGGGATTCACTGCATGACAACATGGCTCAGCATTGGTTCTCGCCACCTCACGAGTTGCATCATCATGTGCAATACTACCAATATGAAAAATATTATACAGATGGGAAAAATAATAAAAGGTCTTAATATCATTAAAATATACAATATAGAGGCTATAATATTCAAATCTTCATGAGTTGCATCATCATGTGCAATACTACCAATATTAAAAATATTATCCAGATGAAAAAAAAAAAAAAAAAAAGAATAAAAAAACAAACATGAAAAGTCATTAAAATATGCAATATAGGGGCTATAATATTGAAATATTATGCATTTGTCAAAATCAAGAAAATGTGCAGTTATATGCACCATAAAATCATGTCCAAATAACTGAAAATTCCATAATTCGTGCACATAATGTAAAAGCATATATTTTTAACCCCTATGAAAAAACATGCAAATGCATGAACTTCCTACGATAATGCTAAAACTGCTATACATTTGGTTTTCAGTATTTTAAGTCTTAGAGTTACAGAAACAAGCACTTGAGGAAATGCTCAGGAATTTCATATGTGCAGCTTTCCTTGTTACTATGCACATTTTCACTACACTTGCTATGAACATTCTTTAACTTTTACCTAGTGTACAACCTTCTGAATCGTAAATAATACGTAACGTTGATTTTGTCCTCCCTGCATGTCAATTTATTTCTTCAGGTTGCAGCGAGTAATCAGTTGCAGAATTCTTTTCTTTACTTTCTCTTCTTCTACCTCGCTATAGAACGTAGAGGATATGTTGTATTCCACTCAAAAATTCGATATCGAAATTTCGCCAGAAATGAAGGATTTGAGGGCCCTTGAGTCTAGAAAAAGCCATTATTAGAAACAGGCGCGTGTATGGATCCATCTCTGTGGTGTTTGACATTTTCAATAGGAAAATGAGAGTATTTAGGAACAGTTATCTTCCAAGGGTGCAACACGAACTTTTTCAAGAAGCTTCCTCCACTCTACACATGAAAACGTTTATTTACTTTATATATATATATTTTTTTTAAAGCATTTGGAAGGATATTTTTAATCAGTTGCGCCCAAGGAAATTTCATACCTGATTTCAACACAACATTTGCGCCCGGCGGTCAGTGGTGGGTACTCATCAGTTGCGCCCGAATCTCTTCCTTCCCAATTTTTCAGCCTTAGAACCTTCATACTCACAACATTTTTCTTTCCATTTTTAGAGACATAGGACTCCCTGCATAGCTACTGGCAAGTATGGTTAAAATGTTGTTTCTTTTCCATTATGATTTAAAATGCTCGCGCCAATGACTTGGTAGTCGTCAACTTATTTAAAATACTCGTGCCAATGACTTGGCACTCGTCAAATTATTTAAATTACTCGTACCAAGACTTGGTACTCGTCAAATTATTTTAAATACTCGTACCAATGCCTTGGTACTCGTCAAATTATTTTTAATACTCGTACAAATGACTTGGTGCTCCTCAAATTATTTAAAATACTCGTACCAAGACTTGGTACTCGTCAAATTATTTAAAATACTCGTACCAATGACTTGGTACTCGTCAAATTAGTTTAGACACTCGTACCAATGACTTGGTACTCGTCAAATTATTTTAAATACTCGTACCATGACTTAGTACTCGTCAAATTATTTTAAATACTCGTACCAATGACTTGGTACTCGTAAAATTATTTTAAATACTCGTACCAATGACTTGGTACTCGTCAAATTACTTAAAATGTTCGTACCAATGCCTGGGTACTCGTCAAATTACTTAAAATGTTCGTACCAATGACTTGGTACTCGTCAAATTATTTAAAATGATCTCAGATAACCTTCTGTAATGTAAATCCCGCGCGACAGCCCACGAAGGGCCAAGGCCTACCGCCCAGCCGCTGCGTCCCCCACCTCTGCCCACTACAGGCGTCATTGGCGACGTGGGTGGGACGTGGTCAGCGCTCCGAGCCCTCCCGGCCAGTTATGCGGTCTTCTCGACCTGGGGCCGCTACTTCTCCATCAAGTAGCTCCTCAATTGGTCCCCCCGGGACCTAACGAGGCTGAGTGCACCCCGTGCCAGACCTCCAGAGGGGATAAAATCCCCATGCTGGTACCGG
Organism: Tenodera sinensis; assembly: GCA_030765045.1. Classification (NCBI taxonomy): domain Eukaryota; kingdom Metazoa; phylum Arthropoda; class Insecta; order Mantodea; family Mantidae; genus Tenodera; species Tenodera sinensis. The sequence continues at coordinate 273,919,209 of CM060962.1, read as the reverse complement.
GGATCGAACCCGGGTCCTCCGCGCCACAGGCAAGCGCGCTGCCAGCTGCGCTACGGAGGCGGCCCAGATAACCTTCTAACGATTATAATAATATGAAACGGTCTTTAGGAAATCTGATCTACACACTGCCATATTGCTGTATTTATTTATAAGACCATCTATGTACACTTTTTTTTAAATATTGGGCTCATCCTACAAATTCCTTTACTATTTATTTTCATGCATGTGCTAATCTGAGAATCAGATTAATGAAATTATATAAATGTGGATGTGCACAGAAGAAGGATGTGCACAGGAGAAAATGCTTTATGAAAAGCTTCGCAAGTATTAGTTGTTCTTCTCGATGTTACAGTATCCGAAGCTCAAATGTCAGGAGGAAATAATGAATCACGTGTAATCAAGTAATCAAATAATCTGCAAACTATGTCAACATTGGATTGGCTAGTTGAATACTCATTAAATCTTGAACAAAAGCATCTCCAACTTCTTCTGGTTTAAGAAATGGCAAGCCAAATACCCAGTGGAGCCATTTACCAATATTAGTGCCGAAATCTTTATATTGAGATGAAAGTCCTAAATTCTGAATATTTCTCCACCATGCTTGTGCTAAATGGAATCTACAACCTATTATCAAGGAATCATCCCACACTAGTTTTGTAGCTTGGTGGAAAGCTATTTCAAAATCAGCTACAATATGTTTTGGTTCAAAATTCAAATTCATATTTACACAAATTCGAACTAAGTCTCGAAACGTGTTTTCGTAAGTTTTTGCTGATTAATTTGGCAGAAGACAGAATACTAATGCTATATACTGGTTATTTCTTTGTACATGTAACGTAAAAAACTGATAACAAATTTACAGCAGAAGTCAAAAGTACCGTCTACAAAAATTGTATCTCCTTCACAAAGACACTGTAAATTCGTTTTAGTTGTAAAACACACGATATTTAAAAAACTGTCATTAATTGCAAGGAGGTTTTCACCATTGTTACTTAAAATAGACATTTCTTGTAACGCTTTATGTACCTCATTAATATTCTTGGGCAATGGTGGAAGAATGGACCTCTTAAAACGATAAATACTTTGCCTAATTCTAGAAACATCTACGCTATCAATGTCTACTTTCGTGTTTGAAACTTCGGACCTTATAAGCTTTAATGGCCTTTGAGATAAATCATCCAATGCTTTTCTCTTAACACTGTTGGAAACAATCTGGCTGGTTGTATTAACGCTCACCTCATGATTATGATCAATTTCATTGCTGAATAACACGTTTGTTGCTGTTTCATTTAGGTAAATTCTAGATTTACAATTTTTAACTGTGCACCTCCACGCCACTCCACGCTGTGTTTACCGATGTTTTTCTAAATTTAAATCCATTTACAGCTACTAAATCTTTGCCTTTTTCCCTGATCATATGCTCAAGCAAAACGTTACGATCCATCAAGTACAAATTACAGACGTGGAGTGTAAGTAGACAGCAGGAATGATCTATTTACATCTACGTGACAAACGACAATCGTGCAATCGATGTATCACTTACCAACATAACCCAACTAAATTTCTACAACATTTAAGTGAAAAATGACAATCGAATAATAATGTAATCGATATATCGCTTGATTAGTGAACATTTCTGAAATGGAATCAGCCCACACTTGTGAGTAAGAAGTTCCTAAGTCTATAAAAGTTTTGTAAAAAAGACTCCGTGCGCCATAACAAACAGCCGGGCGCAACTGATGAGCTTAAAGGGAACGGTACGGGCGCAATTGATGTGTATACCTTGAAGGGGTTTGGGCGCAATTTATTAATTTTTAATCCTTTGGGGCGCAACTGGTATACATGCCTTTTTAACTGGTAAACAATACGGTCAGCTTGTAAAACCGGATAGCTCATAGCTCAGTTGGTAGAGCACCTGCCTACTGGGTGGGGTGTCTCAGGTTCGTTTCCCTACAGGGGATGAAAATTTTTCTCTACCCAGGATTATTCTTATCCTCCCCAGAGTCTGGAGGTATGAATGGGAGAGTGTTTCTGATCCAAGAAGCTCAATGATAGGTGTATACGAGTTAATACTATTGCCTTGGGCAATATGTTCCAAAGTAAAAAGTTCTCCGATGTGACCATTCCAGTTACAGGCGGATATAAATGGAACAGGAGCGGACGAAAACTTTTTTTCTCCTGATTACCCTCTATACAGAACTTACACCTCCTAGGCCTAAGAGGCCTGTTAGGGAGCAAACGAATCTATGGACTGGACAGAGTGGAGACCTGGAAGCGGGTGGTCAGCCCGGCACCAGGTATGAGAATGGGGAAGAGAATGATATGAAATACAGGTGAAATAGATGATTGGAAAAGTCATGATGGAGCAATTCGTGAAACGGGTGGCGGAGAAAATCCGTCCAGAGGCCGCTTCGTCCACCATGAATACCACATGTGGCTCCCTGGGATTGAACCCTGGCAGGCTTGGTGATAGGCGAACGGTCTAAACTCTGGGGGCAGTGGATTTGCGCCAGATTTAACATATGGGAAGTACGTTTATTCTTCAGGGATATGGGTTTGCGCCAACGGCATGTTTGGCTAAGAATTTTTAGTTTTCTTAAGTTGGTAGCACAATAAATCGACTAGTATGTTTCAGTAGTAGCCACATTGAGTGGGAGAACATAACCATTGTGAGGCAGACTAGTGAACAGTAAAGGTTCTCATGGAAGTAGTTGAAAGGGGCAGTAACAGAGGACAGGACTTACTTGTATATGGTAAGTTCAAATTTCGTAAGGCATACACATATATAGATGGACGCATACGTTGGCATTGCACAGTGAAGAATTGTCGTGCAAAAATAATGGCGTTAAACATGGATACAAAAACTTTAGGCGGCCATAATCACCATGTAACGAAAGAAATATCGTACGGCAAAAAGTACGTGTGTCGTGTAAAGGGAAAGCGGCTAGTGGCTTAAGTGAAAATCCAGGCATTATAATAAGTACAACATTGAATGAAACTCCAGAGACTTGTACCAGTGGCGGTTATTCAAGTGAAGCAGGTGAAGTGGTTTTCACCTGAATATAGCAGTATTCCATTTTTGTTAATGTTGGCATTACTACTGCCATTCTAACAGTTTAGTTACAAATTTCAACTACTAGCAGCCGTAGCAGGGTCAGTGACCAACCCTTCTTTTGTTTGGAACTTACAGCCAGGCAACCGGCAGGGAAAATTGGTGGGAGCGCGCCCTCGGATCAGCTGCAAGCCAAGTGAAGCAGTCAGAACTATGGAAGAAACTGTTGCACCAAACAGCTTGGTTGCCATGACAACCTGACGTCACGAAACCATGTAGTATGGGGAAATAGTATATGCATGCACATGTTTCAGGCAAACAAGAAATATTTTCACTTGGGTAGGGGCACAGAGCACGGTAGAGGGGATGGTTTCTGTTTTCGCGCGGTTAGAAGATAGTAGTCATCTACCTCGAGGAAGAGGTGGTGGTAAATTTAAAGGTGGTGTTTTACATAACTGTAAACGGTATAACTGATGAGTTTGCTAGACTCCAGTGTTTGCAATATTTGAATTACGGAACATAAGTGTTTTCTTATGAATCCAATGAACGATATAGTTTGCAATTTGTTAGAAACCCATTTTCCAGGCGGAAAGATGTTTTAAACTTCGGGCGGCCCACTGATGTCATCGATATACCCCTTAAAAGAGAGGATAATATAATAGGGAAGCCTAATGACATTAAATTCTAAATGGTTCGATAACCATTGTTGGCTATGCAGTAGCCGTAGTTTGCAATCGCTATTCTGTTGGCCTTATTTACTTTTAAGTAACAAAAGTAACCTGCGGGACAAAGAGGGATTCACAGATTTCATTAATGTAACCCATTCCCTTTACAAGCACAATGATACCGCCTGCGGTGCCGTAGTAGTAAAAGCGGGCGTTAAACACTACAAACAACAACAACAACAATGATTCGGCGGAACATTTAAAATGTTAATTACAATTAAACACATTTGAAACAAACAGAAACACGATAGCTGACGCTTTTCAAGAAAGCAGCAGACTTTTTCGGCGGCGCCGTGGCCGAGCGGGTAGCGCGCTCGCCTACCACCTAGGCGGCCCGGGTTCGATCCCAGGGACCCGCATGTGGTATTCGTGGTGGACGAAGCGGCGTCAGGGCGGGTTTTCTCCGGGTGCTCCGGTTTCCCCCGCCATCTCACTTCACCGGTGCTCCATCTTCATTCCATGTGTCATCAGTGTCACCGCCTGCGGTGCCGTAGTAGTAAAAGCGGGCGTTAAACACTACAACAACAACAACAGCAGACTTTTTCATGTGCGTTTGTGAACCATTACAATTGTTTCTTATTTCTTTTGTGCTTCTCGTATTTGTGCCCCGATGCGTAATTTTGAGAAATAAATCTTCGCAAATTCGTAGAAAATTGCGATAGTTTTCCGGGTCCTCTAACCTCAATTCGTTTTGAGTAGACCCAATACTGCTCGGCCCGTGCCCTGTTCTCTTCTTTGTAACAAAGACCGTGTCCGCCAACGTCTTTTACTTCTGATACATTTTATTCCTACTGAGACTTGTGGATATATATCCCAAACCTATACTTAACATAGTAATCGCTAAATTAATATTTGCGTCTGGCATATTTATTTCTCTCGCTTGCTACGTGAACTATCATTTGTATTGGACCAAAATGGTAATAGTATGACAGACACTGTTTCTTTTGTGTGCAATTCCATTGGTTACAAAAAGTTTGGTCAAAAATGTTGTACCGTGGGACACCGGCTTTGCATTGTATTTTCAGCACGCTTAAGTGAACTTCTTCACCTAGTTTGTAAGGCACGAGCCGCCACTGACTTGTACTAGTGTCTTACATTTCAGTGATGTTAAACTATTACGAGAAGCAATCTACAGAGAACGATGTCATCATACGCTGAAACTACCTAAAAACATATTTGAAGTTCACGAAGCTGTAACTAAAGTGCAACCAATGTCCTCTTATTAACGAAGATTTTGTGCTACTCAATGATCACGCAAAAAATGCGATTATTTTTGGATGTGTAAGTAGTTAGCAATATGACAACCTGAAAGCAGAAATTTTAATCAAGTAGTTTAGACAATTTTAATCCTTTTAATTTTTAAAATGTTATGACAATTATTAACCACATGCGCATTTTTAAAATGTTATGGCAATTTTTAACCACACCACGCGCATTATGTGCGCGTCAGTCCGCAGTCTGCTAGTAGGACGGAAAGTTGTTTTGTTTAACATTTTAATTCTTTCAATCGTAAAATATGTCTCACCTTGTTGAATGGTGTCAACCTAAGAACAAAAATACACATTTTAGTTTCGAATTACTGGCGCAAACGCATTATCCATACACAGCAATACACTGTGGCGCAAATCCATGTGGCGCAAATGTGGTAGCCCGTAAACTCTAACCACTCGATCATGGCGCACTACAGACGAAAGCTTACCACATTAAAAATTTAGATACCGTGTAAATATACAATTATGTCAAAATTTTGTGTGGCAATTTCCGAGATATTTTTGCTATTGGTTTGAAATTTCTAACACTTTATAATAACATAATATTTGAAATGCTTAAGTTGCTATTCTATTACTTCGCTAATGTCATGTAAAAATTCAAATTAACAAAAAATTAACAAATTATTTGGTTTCACGACGCTGTCAATGGCCAGGATCATATCAGCGTTGCCGGTGTGCCGGAATTTTGTCCCGCAGGAGTTCTTTTACATGCCAGTAAATCTGCTGACATGGAGCTGCCGTTTTTAAGCGCACTTAGAAACCCGCGACCTTAGGATCAGTAGGCCAGCGTCTAGCCAACTGAGTCATCCAGACCGAACGGAGATTCACGCCGAGTATATAACTACTCGTTGTATTAAGCTTTAACTATCGCTCCATTCTCGTGTATTTCTCTTGTATTTACATACAACGAACTATTTCAGAAACTCTCTTTTTCGAACCTCATATTGCAATCGAACGGAGTCTTATAGTGACCCAATAAGCCCTTTGTTGTACATCCTTGCCACTGAAGAAGTATTGCGAAGTGCAGAAAATGAAGAAGATATGTACATATATGCATACGCTGACGACATGACCGTAGGATCAACAAATATACAGAAGCTGCAGAAAATCATTGAGAAAATAGATAAATGGTGCAGTGAACACAAACTACACATAAACATAACAAAGACCGAAATGATAACTTTCAGAAATGGAAGCAAAACGCCCAAGAATGCTGAAATCAACATCAGAGGACCAAAAACTAAAATCTCATCAGACTTTAAATACCTAGGGGTGACATAGCAACCAACTGCCAAATGCTTCACAAAACATACAACAGAACGTGCCGCCCAAACAATAATAGCAATACAGTACATCAAAAACATCCGCCTACTCAATCTAGAAACGGCCATGAAATTATTCAAGGCTAAAATCTTGCCAGTCCTTGCCTAGGTTATAATGGGACTAACTGACAGAAAAAGTCTAGAAACGCTAGAAAAGGTAAAATCGACTTATCTAAAAAGAGTACTAGGTCTCTCAAAGACAACAAAATCTAGATTAGTGTACCTGCTAGCGAGAGAGACATTCCTAATTGAAGATGTCAAACTTCGATATATACTGTCACACACCAAGGCTTCCAGAAATCAACTGAAGATCATGGAGGATAGACGAAAAAAAGTAGGGCCAGAGTTCTATGGCACCGAAGCAATGACGAACCGCTCATGGATAGCACCAGACTTCGAACTGCGACATGTCGTAACTAGCTTAACTATTCACGGCTTTTATCATCTAATTTGCCAAAACACAAATTATAACGAACCAACCACAACGTGTGTGTGAGTGAGTGTGTGTGTATGTGCGTGTGTGTGTGTGTGTGTGTGTGTGTGTGTGTGTGTGTGTGTGTGTGTGGGTGTGTGTGTGTGAGTGAGTGTGTGTGTATGTGTGCTGTGTAATGAACCTTGTGAACGATATCACATAGAACTGTGCAGAAAAAGTGTGAAATCTATAAACGAATATGCAAAAATGTGAAAGTTACGTAAAACTGTATGTGGTTATTTTTATTAGATAAGAAATATTTTAGAAACCAGTTCTACAAATGTTTATCTCGATTAACAAGATCGAGATAGACAGTAAACTGTTTAAACATAGATATAGAAGAGACAAAAATGAGTGGCAGTAGTTAAGACTAGTCATATGAAGATAACACATCAAAGTTTTTACAATAGTTTAGCAGTAACATTTACTAGTTGCTTAAGGAGTTGACAGATATATTCAAGTTCTACTACAATATTATGAATGGCTGTGGAACATTACGGAAAAAGGGATGTAAATGTAATCCAGCATGACAATAAAATTCAGAAAAATCAGCATTGATACAGAAAAATTTAATTGTAATCCCAAGGAAAATGTATGCGTACCCTGGGGCATTAAGTTGACAAGCTGAAAGGTTTCTAAGCGGCCGGAGTCTCGGAAGATAGAGTACTCGTAGAAACGTACAGAATGGCCATTTGCCACAGCGTGGTTCGGCTCGTTTTCTATAATTGCCAGGATCACATCAGCATCGCCGGTGTGCTGGCCTCTTGTCCGTAGTAGTTCTTTTTACATGCCAGTAAATCCACTGACATGTAGCTAGCTGTCGATTTTAAGCACACTTAAAAACCATCGGCCTGGGCCGCATTTGAACCCGCGACCTTAGGATGAATAGGCCAGCGTCTAACCAACTGAGCCACCCAAGGTCATCATGTTTTGAAAATTACAGTGCCACCAGTAATCCTCTGCGGCTGTGAGGTATGGGGATTGGTGGCTCAGAGTAACATCCGCAGGCTTCAGACGGCGCACTCGGGATGAACTACGTTACATATCGTAAATGCCTTTATTCTCTTCACACATTTCACCAGTCCAGTTTCCCGCATATCGTTGATGTTGTGCGAGTAAGAGTTCCCATAATACACGCAAAGATCCCACCACCCCAATCAGCTGGTGTGCACACTTGGGCAGTGTGACCATAGGACCCCAAAGTACGCTGTAACTACCACCTGACCAAGGACTTCCTGAGCTGGTAAATCCAGTCACTTCTCCCATCTACACGTCATACCGGCAAGATAAGCAGCACCGGGCTCGATAGAGGCTGCACGGATGACCATTCAGCTGTAAACCTGCTCTCTGCTTTGCTTGGTGCATAACACACCCTAAATAACCTGTATATACCATATCTGTTTCTAGGCATCTGGATGGTACGTACTTTTCGTAAAGATCGCGCAAGCGGCCTCATAAGTTAACCAACAACAGATGTGGTCACTGCTTGGACGGGCGACCGTTGACAAAGGCCTAATCCACCGGAACCAATACCAATGAAAGAAACCAAAACCAGTCTTCCCGGATATCACCATAAAACAACAAAAGCGCTTGCGAAACAAATATTTTAATTAACTACATCACAACGGTAAACTAAGCGGATAAGTAATATGGTGGTTTGTCTACCGCCTTTGCCCGAGTAAACTCAGACAATTCTAATTTGCTCCTGGCTCCACAACCACACCAGCTTGTTTACTTTGATATCCACTAAAGTGGTATATCATCTCATATAATATGGCTTTCTGCTCTCTGTGACAGTTTTTTGCTGAAATTAATAGGATTATTCCGTTATTTATTCTGCACCTTAAATGAGATTTACAGTAATGTAGTCTTCCGAATCCGTAGTCTTCGGTAAAACAAAAAATCCGACGTTAGTGATTTCACGTGACAGGTACATCTCTTTAAGTTAACGTAATGTTTAGCGACACATTAGCCGTAGCTACCCACAGTGAAACACAAAATATGATTAACGCAGAGTTAAGATCTTTAAGTCAACATTGGGGTGGTAAATAATGTTAGCAAAACCGGCTATAAGCGTTAAAAGCAAGGAGCTTTCAACATTTTCAAACACCTGTTAAAAATGACTGTACAGTCTTTACAATGATTGTATTTGAATACGAGTAATGGAAATAAGATATAATAATTTTCTTTAAAATATTCTTTCTGAAATCGTTGTATTAATGCTGCCTTGTTGCAGTTGCTTATAGTCATTCTTTGTAGTAGCTAAAGCGTTGCAGGAATAAGTAGCCCCGGAAAATTCCGTTATCGAATTTTTGAGTGGAATGTAATGCTTCATCTGCCTATCAGATATAATTATGGGTATAGAATTGCTGTTGAAACAGATAATAAAACATTGGCTGCTATAGTAGTTATATAAATTTAGTAGATGAGCTACCAAAAGAATGAAGTTATGCACGTTTTGTCTGCAGAGCAGACGGACAGAACAGGTTCCCTACACTCTACCGTCATATGCACTACGAACGCGGACAACATGATTCATCTTTAATGTAGCTGGACTACTAAGCCTACTAGTAAACAATGCAGGGATTGATGCTTAAAGTCTAATATGTCTCCTAGGTTTAATATGTATTATGCCTTAATCTAATAGGAAATGAATTAAGGGAAGTTAATGTTCAAACTAGTATTGCATATAAGGAAAATGATTAAAAATATTAGGAGTACTTTACACTCAAGTTATCATTAGTCGCAATTAGCTTTAACTTTCTAGTTAATTTTCATCTTCAGAATCTCCATGCGACATTAAGTGCCACATTAGGGGAGAATATACGTTCTTGTTGAAATATCCGGCTCATAATTACTACGGGATCGGTTAAATAAAATCTGCTCAGAATTAACGCGGTGGACGGCCAGGTCCGTAGCATGTGAACGCTAGAGAGTCAAAATTCTTAATGGTTGATTGTTTAGTTCCCCCAGATATGAAAAAAACAAAAATATTCGCAACATAGCCAGTAGTTGAAACTCCAGTATGATCTACATTATTTCCATTAAAGTTACAAATCAAGTGTTTCATTTCCAAAATACAGCTACATTACTTTTTCTGCAGTCGCAAATAAAAGAGCGCCATTTGTGATGCTCCAGTAAAATTACTTCCTGACACATGAAGAAAATTGGTACGACATGGACAGATTGATGACTTCTGGTTTGAGTGCCTGAGGGGATTTGTCACAACACTGGAGCATCCTGAGGCAAATATGTCACATTGGACATTTCATGCTGTCGCCTATCATCACAGATATAGAAGTTTTGGTGTTGCATTGCGAAATCTATAAAACATGCTACGAATAACAACTTAATCCACCACTTTCAAATTTTAGCCCCAATATATAAATAACCACGAAACGAATACCTAGTTAGCTATATTTATTAATAATATTACGCTTGTTTTGGTGCGGTTTTGAAAAGATTATTACCCCCCCCCCCAAAATAAAAAAAAACATTGAAAAATGAACAAATGTAATTTGAATCTGGCCGCTTGTTAGATTTGCCCATCCAAGAGCTTACGTGTAACTACTATATAATAACACGCTAGAATCGAATGTTAATTACTAGTGCGCCAGTTTTGTATAATTATGTTCTGCATCGCGGCTCTGGAACTAGCACTTGCGATAATGCAGAAACCTTCATCCTAGACCGCGTCTAGGTCGCACACCTTTCCCGATATTGTTCGCGTTGTTCCTTCCAACTTTTCATTACTTTTGCAGCCCAGCTTTAAAACGACGCCTATTTGAATAGTGTTGTTTAAGTTCATGCGAGATTTTTATTATTTTCTGAAATTTTGTGTGTATGTGTGTGCGCGCGCGCGCGTCTGTGTCTGTGTGAGACTAATGCTCAGTAACTGACAATGAAGTCATTCTCCTTCTAGCTTCCCAGTATTTGGTGTGAATGTTAGGATATATCTTCAAAACTTGGCATTATTCTAGATGTTCCAGATTCCTAATTTCTTCTCTGGTACACAGTAGACAGTTTGGTGAAGTTTAAAGACCAATCCTATAGAGATGATTGTTCAGACAATCATGCGACGAAAGGTGGTAACAGCTGATTTTTTTGGTAATTTTGGAATTATTTTAGGATTTTGTGAATTTGTAGCCACTTGGACCTTTATTTTCTTGTTATTTTATTTATATAGTTTTTTTACCTATCTTTCTTCTTACAGTTCGCTTCATTGATTCATAAGCAAATTTTATAATAGGTTTTTGTTTAATTTGGGTTTCTTTCTTGGCGAAAAAAATCTGCTTTTTCATTACCATCGACTCCACAATTAGACGGTATCCATTGTAATGCAACTTTTTTCCCAGTTTACCAATTTGTTGACATTTCTTTGGCTTTTCCCATTTTAGGGAGTGCTACTATTGCTAGTATATTAGCCTGTGAGTCTGAAAGGATAACTACATTTTTGCATTGCTGCAACCAGGGAAATAAATTTTGCAGTGCTATATAAGCAGCTTCTGTTTCTCCATCAGAATGTGTGCTATTTCTTCCAACATTTTATAAAAGGAAAAGAACTGGCATGTACCAACTACTCCAGTCCCATCGTTGGTATCAGAGAGGGAACCATCTGTGTGTGTGTGTGCGTGTGTGTGTCCATTCTGAAATTGATGTGTTTATCGAATGAAGATAGTAATCAGTTGTCCAAACTTCGCATATAGTAACCTTAGTTTAGATGACATTTCCAGAACGTGAAGTTCCTCAGTTCCAATTACTCCTCATGAGCAGAGCTCGCAAACACACATGGCTGCAAGTTATGGCACTCTAAAAGATAAAGTATGTAAGCAGAGGGCAAAGCAATTTTGATTGTTAATGCTGTAAATTGTGTGCTACAAACTCCAAAACTGCTACTCACTTGTCTCAGCGCTAATACATTATATAGGTGATTTGATATGTGCAGTGGTGGAGCAAATTGTGCATTCTACCACAATACCCATCTAGACAACTCCGCCTACTCCAAGAATGGTGCAGGTGTTGGCGATTGTCCATCAACAAGGAGAAAATACACGCCTTCTTCTCACCAAGCGCCGCTTCCCTCAAACCCTCCCACATTTCCATATCTCGGGAGGGGGATAGAATGGACAAATACCTGCAAATACCCAGTTAGTGATTTAGTGCTCGGTCAGTCACTTGAATTGAACTGAGAGTGAGTTAGTCTTTCAGTCGCCGTTCAGTCGGTTGAGTTGAACTGAGAGTTAGTCTTTCAGTCGCCGTTCACTCGGTTGAGTTAAACTGAGAGTTAGTCTTTCAGTCGCCGGTCAGTCGGTTGAGTTGAACTGAAGGTTAGTCTTTCAGTCGCCGTTCACTCGGCTGAGTTGAACTGAGAGTTAGTCTTTCAGTCGCCGCTCAGTCGGTTGAATTGAACTGAGAGTGAGCTAGTCTTTCAGTCACCGTTCAGTCGGTTGAGTTGAACTGAGAGTAAATTAGTCTTACGGTCGACGGTCAGTCGTTTGAGTTGAACTGAGAGTGAGTTAGTTTTTCAGTCGCCGGTCAGTCGGTTGAGTTGAACTGATACTGAGTTAGTCTTTCAGTCGCCGTTCAGTCGGTTGAATTGAACTGCGAGTGAGTTAGTCTTTCAGTCGGCGGTCAGTCGGTTGAATTGAACCGAGAGTGAGTTAGTCTTTCAGTCGCCGTTCAGTCGGTTGAGTTGAACTGAGAGTTAGTCTTTCAGTCGCCGTTCACTCGGTTGAGTTAAACTGAGAGTTAGTCTTTCAGTCGCCGGTCAGTCGGTTGAGTTGAACTGAAGGTTAGTCTTTCAGTCGCCGTTCACTCGGCTGAGTTGAACTGAGAGTTAGTCTTTCAGTCGCCGCTCAGTCGGTTGAGTTGAACTGAGAGTGAGCTAGTCTTTCAGTCACCGTTCAGTCGGTTGAGGTGAACTGAGAGTAAATTAGTCTTACGGTCGCCGGTCAGTCGTTTGAGTTGAACTGAGAGTGAGTTAGTTTTTCAGTCGCCGGTCAGTTGGTTGAGTTGAACTGAGACTGAGTTAGTCTTTCAGTCGCCGTTCAGTCGGTTGAATTGAACTGCGAGTGAGTTAGTCTTTCAGTCGGCGGTCAGTCGGTTGAGTTGAACCGAGAGTGAGTTAGTCTTTCAGTCGCCCATCAGTCGCTTGAGTTGAACTGAGAGTGAGTTAGTCTTTCAGTCGCCGGTCAGTCGCTTGAGTTGAACTGAGTGTGAGTTAGCCTTCCAGTTGCCGGTCAGTCGCTTGAGTTGAACTAAGAGTGAGTTAGTCTTTCGGTCGCCGGTCAGTCGCTTGAGTTGAACTGAGAGAGAGTTAGTCTTTCAGTCGCCGTTAAGTCGGTTGAGTTGAACTGAGAGTTAGTCTTTCAGCCGCCGCTCAGTCGGTTGAGTTGAACAGATATTGAGTTAGTCTTTCAGTTGCCAATCAGTCGGTTGAGTTGAACTGAGAGTTAGTCTTTCAGCCGCCGCTCAGTCGGTTGAGTTGAACAGATATTGAGTTAGTCTTTCAGTTGCCAATCAGTCGGTTGAGTTGAACTGAGAGTGAGTTAGTCTTTCAGTAGCCCGTCAGTCGCTTGATTTGAACTGAGAGTGAGTTGAGTTGAGTCGGTAGGTTGAAGTCAAAGTGAGCTAGTCTTTCAGTCACCGTTCAGTCGGTTGAGTTGAACTCAGAGTAAACTAGTCTTACAGTCGCCAGTCAGTCGGTTGCGTTGAACTGAGAGTAAGTTAGTCTTTCAGTCGCCGGTCAGTAGCTTGAGTTGAACTGAGAGGAAGTTAGTCTTTCAGTCGCCAGTCTGAGTTGAAATGAGAGCGCGTTGGTCTTTCAGTCGCCGTTCACTCGGCTGAGTTGAACTGAGAGTGAGTTAGTCTTTCAGTCGCCAGTCAGCCGCTTGAGTTGAACTGGGAGTAATTTAGTCTTTCAGTCGCCGGTCAGTCGCTTGAGTTGAACTGGGAGTAATTTAGTCTTTCAGTCGCCGGTCAGTCGCTTGAGTTGAACTGGGAGTAAGTTAGTCTTTCAGTTGCCGATCAGTCGCTTGAACTGTACTGAGAGTGAGTTAGTGTTTCAATCACCGGTCAGTCGGTTGAGTTGAACTAAGAGTGAGTTAGTCTTTCAGTCGCCATTCACTCGGTTGAGTTGAACTCAGAGTTAGTCTTTCAGTCGCCGGTCAGTCGGTTGATTTGAACTGAGAATTAGTCTTTCATCACCGATCAGTCGCTTGAGTTGAACTGAGAGTGAGATAGCCTTTCAGGCGCCGTTCAGTCGCTTGAATTGAACTGAGAGTGAGATAGCCTTTCAGGCGCCGTTCAGTCGCTTGAGTTGAACTGAGAGTGAGATAGTCATTCAGGCGCCGTTCAGTCGGTTGAGTTGAACTGAGAGTGAGTTAGTCTTTCAGTCGCCGGTCATTCGCTTGAATTGAACTGAGAGTTAGCCTTTCAGTCGTCGTTCAGTTGCTTGAACTGAAGTGAGAGTGAGTTAGTCTTTCAATCACCGGTCAGTCGGTTGAGATGAACTAAGAGTGAGGTAGTCTTTCAGTCGCCATTCACTCGGTTGAGTTGAACTCAGAATTCTGATTTTACCCGGACATCGCGTATCACATGCGACGCCAATCGAGATTTTAGTTGAACAGAAACAAAGAGACAATTGAATACACACATGATTGCTCAGTATAATAATGATTCACAATCTTAGGGGGCTTTTTCAGCAACCACTATAACCACACATTCACATACTTGAGGCGGCTTTTTCAAAAAAATATCCCCTCAAGTTGAACTGAGGGAGAATTAGTCTTTCAGTCGCCGATCGGGTCGGTTGAGTTGAACAGAAAGTGAGTTAGTCTTTCACTCACCGCTTAGTCCGTTGATTTGAGCTGAGAGTAGGTTAGTCTTTCAGTCGCCATGCAGTCGGTTGAGCTGAACTGAGAGTGAGTTAGTCCTTCAGTCACCGGTCAGTCGGTTGACTTGAACTGCGAGCGAGTTACACCTTCAGTCGTCGGTCAGTCGCTGGAATTGAACTGAGAGTAAGTTAGTCTTTCAGTCGCCGGTCAGTAGCTTGAGTTGAAATGAGACTGAGTTAGTCTTTCAGTCGTCGGTCAGTCGCTTGGGTTGAATTGAGAGTTAGTCTTTCAGTCGCCCGTCAGTCGCTTGAGTTGAACTGAGAGTTAGTCTTTCGGTCGCCGGTCCGTTGCTTGAGTTGAACTGAGAGATATTCTTTCAGTCCCAGGTCAGCTGCTTGAGTTGAACTGAGAGTTACTCTTTCATTCGTTGGTCAGTCGCTTAAGTTGAACTGAGAGTTAGTCTTTCAGTCCCCGGTTAGTCGCTTGAGTTGAACTGAGAGATAGTCTTTCAGTCCCCGGTCAGTCGTTTGAGTTGAGGTGAGATTTAGTCTTTCAGTCGCCGTTCAGTCGCTGGAGTTGAACTGAGAGTTAGTCTTTCAGTGGTCGGTCAGTCGCTTGGGTTGAATTGAGAGTTAGTCTTTCAGTCCCCGGTCAGTCGCTTGATTTGAACTGAGAGGTAGTCTCTCAGTCGCTGGTCAGTCGCTTGAGGTGAACTGAGAGTTAGTCTTTCTGTCGCCGGTCAGTCACTTGAGTTCAACTGAGAGTTAGTCCTTCAGTCGCCGGTCAGTCGCTTGAGTTCAACTGAGAGTTAGTCTTTCTGTTCCCGGTCTGTCGCTTGAGTTGAACTGAGAGTTAGTCTTTCATTCGTTGGTCAGTCGCTTGAGTTGAACTGAGAGTAAGTCTTTCAGTCCCCGGTCAGTCGCTTGAGTTGACCTGAGAGATAACCTTTCAGTCCCCGGTCAGTCGCTGGAGTTGAACTGAGATATAGTCTTTGAGTTCCCGGTCAGTCGCTTAAGTTGAACTGAGAGTTAGTCTTTCAGTCCCCGATCAGTCGCTTGAGTTGCCCTGAGAGATAACCTTTGAGTCCCCGGTCAGTCGCTGGAGTTGAACTGAGATATAGTCTTTCAGTCCCCGGTCAGTCGCTTGAATTGAACTGAGAGTTAGTCGTTCAGTCGTCGGTCAGTTGCGTGAGTTGAATTGAGAGATAGTCTTTCAGTCTTCGGCCAGTCTTTTGAGTTGAATTGAGAGATAGTCTTTGAGTCGTCGGTCAGTCGCTTGAGTTGAACTGAGAGTTAGTATTTCAGTCGCCATTCAGTCCCTTGAGTTGAACTGAGAGTTAGTCTTTCAGTCATCGGTCAGTCGGTTGAGTTGAACTGAGAGTGAGGTAGTCTTTCAGTCGCGGGTCAGTCGCTTGACTTGAAATGAGAGTGAGTAAATTTTTCAGTCGTCGTTAAGTCACTTGAGTTGAACTTAGGGTGAGTTAGTCTTTCAGTCGCCGGTCATTCGCTTGAGTTGAACCGAGAGTGATTTAGTCTTTCAGTCGCCGTTCAGTTGGTTTAGTTGAACTGAGAGTGAATTAGTCTTTCATTCGCCGTTTAGTCGGTTGAGTTGAACTGAGAGTGATTTAGTCTTTCAGTCGCCGGTCAGTCGCTTGAGTTGAACTGAGAGTGAATTAGTCTTTCAGTCCACGGTCAGTCGGTTGAGTTAGAATGGGAGTTAGTCTTTCAGTAGCTGGTCAGTTGCTTGAGTTGAACTGAGAGTTAGTCTTTCAGTCGTCGGTCAGTCGTTTGAGTTCAACTGAGAGTTAGTCGTTCAGTCGTCGGTCATTTGCTTGAGGTGAATTGAGAGATAGTCTTTCGGTCGTCGGTCAGTCTCTTGAGTTGAATTGAGAGATAGTCTTTCAGTCGTCGGTCAGTCGCTTGAGTTGTGACTGAGATTTAGTCTTTCAGTCGCTGGTCAATCGCTTGAGTTGAATTGAGAGTTAGTCTTTCAGTCGCCGGTCAGTCGCTGGAGTTGAACTGAAAGTTGGTCTTTCAGTCGTCGGTTAGTCGCTTTGGTTGAATTGAGAGTTAGTCTTTCAGTCGCCGGTCAGTCGCTTGAGTGGAACCGAGATTTAGTCTTTCTGTCCCCGGTCAGTCGCTTGAGTTTAATTTACAGTTAGTCTTCCAGTCTCCAGTCAGTCGCTTGAGTTGAACTGAAAGTTAGTCTTTCAGTCGCCGGTTAATCACTTGAGTTGAACTGATTGTTGGTCTTTCAGTCGCCGGTCAGTCGCTTGAGTTGAACTGAGAGTTAGTCTTTCAGTCGCCGGTCAGTTGCTTGAGTTGAACTGAGAGTTAGTGTTTGAGTCGCCTGTCAGTCGTTTGAGTTGAACTGAGAGTTAGTCTTTCAGTCGCCTGTCAGTCGCTTGAGTTGAACTGAGAGATAGTCTTTCAGTCCCCGTTGAGTCGCTTGAGTTGAACTTTTGAAATAGTCTTTCAGTCCCCGGTCAGTCGCTTGAGTTAAACTGAGAGATAGTCTTTCAGTCCCCGGTCAGCTGCTTGAGTTGAACTGTGATTTAGTCTTTCAGTCGGCGGTCAGTCGCTCGAGTGGAACTGAGAGTTAGTCTTTCAGTCGCCTGTCAGTCGCTTGAGTTGAACTGAGAGTTAGTCTTTTAGTCTCCGGTCAGTCGCTGGAGTTGAACTGAGAGATAGTCTTTCAGTCGTAGGTGGTCGCTTGAGTTGAATTGAGAGTTAGTCTTTCAGTCGTCGGTTAGTCGCTTGAGTTGAGCTGAGAGTTAGTCTTTCAGTCCCCGGTCAGTCGCTTGAGTTGAACGGAGAGTTAGTCTTTCAGTCGCCTGTCAGTCGCTTGAGTTGAACTGAGAGTTAGTGTTTCAGTCGTCGGTCAGTCGCTTGAGTTGAATTGAGAGCTAGATTTTCAGTCGCCGGTCAGTCACTTGAGTTGAACTGAGAGTTAGTCTTTCAGTCGTCGGTCAGTCGCTTGATTTGAATTGAGAGTTAGTCTTTCAGTCGCCTGTCAGTCACTTGAGTTGAACTGAGAGTTAGTCTTTCAGTCGCCGGTCAGTCGCTTGAGTTGAATTGAGAGTTAGTCTTTCGGTCGCCGGTCAGTCACTTGAGTTGAACTGAGAGTTAGTCTTTCAGTCGCCGGTCAGTCGCTTGAGTTGAATCGAGAGTTAGTCTTTCAGTCCCCGGGCAGTCGCTTGAGTTGAATTGAGAGTTAGTCTTTCAGTCGTCGGTCAGTCGCTTGAGTTGGATTGAGAGTTAGTCTTTCAGTCGCCGGTCAGTCGCTTGAGTTGAATTGAGAGTTAGTCTTTCAGTCGACGGTCAGTCACTTGAGTGGAATTGAGAGTTAGTCTTTCAGTCGTTGGTCAGTCGCTTGAGTTGAAATTGGAGCTAGTCTTTCAGTCGCCGGTCAGTCGCTTGAGTTGAATTGAGAGTTAGTCTTTCAGTCGTCGGTCAGTCGCTTGAGTTGAATTGAGAGTTAGTCTTTCAGTCGCCGGTCTGTCGCTTGAGTTGAATTGAGAGTTAGTCTTTCAGTCGCCGGTCAGTCGCTTGAGTGGAATTGAGAGTTAGTCTTTCAGTCGTTGGTCAGTCGCTTGAGTTGAAATTAGAGTTAGTCTTTCAGTCGCCGGTCAGTCACTTGAGTTGAACTGAGAGTTAGTCTTTCAGTCGCCGGTCAGTCACTTGAGTTGAACTGAGAGTTAGTCTTTCAGTCGTTGGTCAGTCGCTTGAGTTGAATTGAGAGTTAGTCTTTCAGTCGCCGGTCAGTCACTTGAGTTGAACTGAGAGTTAGTCTTTCAGTCGCCAGTCAGTCGCTTGAGTTGAATCGAGAGTTAGTCTTTCAGTCGCCGGGCAGCCGCTTGAGTTGAATTGAGAGTTAGTCTTTCAGTCGTCGGTCAGTCGCTTGAGTTGAATTGGGAGTTAGTCTTTCAGTCGCCGGTCAGTCGCTTGAGTTGAATTGAGAGTTAGTCTTTCAGTCGCCGGTCAGTCGCTTGAGTTGAATTGAGAGTTAGTCTTTCAGTCGTTGGTCAGTCGCTTGAGTTGAAATTAGAGTTAGTCTTTCATTCGCCGGTCAGTCACTTGAGTTGAATTGAGAGTTAGTCTTGCAGTCGCCAGTCAGTCACTTGAGTTGAACTGAGAGGTAGACTTTAAGTTCCCGTTCAGTCGCTTGAGTTGAACTTGAGAGATAATCGTTCAGTCTCCGGTCAGTCGCTTGAGTTGAACTTGAGAGATAATCGTTCAGTCCCCGGTCAGTCGCTTGAGTTGAATTGAGAGTTAGTCTTTCAGTCGTCGGTCAGTCGCTTGAGTTGAATTGAGAGTTAGTCTTTCA
Organism: Tenodera sinensis; assembly: GCA_030765045.1. NCBI lineage: Eukaryota > Metazoa > Arthropoda > Insecta > Mantodea > Mantidae > Tenodera > Tenodera sinensis. Next base: position 273,900,206 of record CM060962.1, on the reverse strand, counting down.
GTCGCCGGTCAGTCGCTTGAGTTCAATTGAGAGTTAGTCTTTCAGTCGCCGGTCAGTCACTTGAGTTGAATTGAGAGTTAGTCTTTCAGTCGCCGGTCAGTCACTTGAGTTGAACTGAGAGGTAGACTTTAAGTTCCCGTTCAGTCGCTTGAGTTGACCTTGAGAGATAATCGTTCAGTCCCCTGTCAGTCGCTTGAGTTGAACTTGAGAGATAATCGTTCAGTCCCCGGTCAGTCGCTTGAGTTGAATTGAGAGTTAGTCTTTCAGTCGTCGGTCAGTCGCTTGAGTCGAATTGAGAGTTAGTCTTTCAGTCGCCGGTCATTCGCTTGAGCTGAACCGAGAGTGATTTAGTCTTTCAGTCGCCGTTCAGTTGGTTTAGTTGAACTGAGAGTGAATTAGTCTTTCATTCGCCGTTTAGGCGGTTGAGTTGAACTGAGAGTGATTTAGTCTTTCAGTCGCCGGTCAGTCGCTTGAGTTGAACTGAGAGTGAATTAGTCTTTCAGTCCACGGTCAGTCGGTTGAGTTAGAATGGGAGTTAGTCTTTCAGTAGCTGGTCAGTTGCTTGAGTTGAACTGAGAGTTAGTCTTTCAGTCGTCGGTCAGTCGTTTGAGTTCAACTGAGAGTTAGTCGTTCAGTCGTCGGTCATTTGCTTGAGGTGAATTGAGAGATAGTCTTTCGGTCGTAGGTTAGTCTCTTGAGATGAATTGAGAGATAGTCTTTCAGTCGTCGGTCAGTCGCTTAAGTTGTGACTGAGATTTAGTCTTTCAGTCGCTGGTCAATCGCTTGAGTTGAATTGAGAGTTAGTCTTTCAGTCGCCGGTCAGTCGCTGGAGTTGAACTGAAAGTTGGTCTTTCAGTCGTCGGTTAGTCGCTTTGGTTGAATTGAGAGTTAGTCTTTCAGTCGCCGGTCAGTCGCTTGAGTGGAACCGAGATTTAGTCTTTCTGTCCCCGGTCAGTCGCTTGAGTTTAATTTACAGTTAGTCTTCCAGTCTCCAGTCAGTCGCTTGAGTTGAACTGAAAGTTAGTCTTTCAGTCGCCGGTTAATCACTTGAGTTGAACTGATTGTTGGTCTTTCAGTCGCCGGTCAGTCGCTTGAGTTGAACTGGGAGTTAGTCTTTCAGTCACCGGTCAGTTGCTTGAGTTGAACTGAGAGTTAGTCTTTCAGTCGCCGGTCACTCGCTTGTGTTGAACTGAGAGTTAGTCTTTAAGTCGCCGGTCAGTCGCTTGAGTTGAACTGAGAGATAGTCTTTGAGTCCCCGTTGAGTCGCTTGAGTTGAACTTTTGGAATAGTCTTTCAGTCCCCGGTCAGTCGCTTGAGTTAAACTGAGAGATAGTCTTTCAGTCCCCGGTCAGCTGCTTGAGTTGAACTGTGATTTAGTCTTTCAGGCGGCGGTCAGTCTCTCGAGTGGAACTGAGAGTTAGTCTTTCAGTCACCTGTCAGTCGCTTGAGTTGAACTGAGAGTTAGTCTTTTAGTCCCCGGTCAGTCGCTGGAGTTGAACTGAGAGATAGTCTTTCAGTCGTAGGTGGTCGCTTGAGTTGAATTGAGAGTTAGTCTTTCAGTCGTCGGTTAGTCGCTTGAGTTGAGCTGAGAGTTAGTCTTTCAGTCCCCGGTCAGTGGCTTGAGTTGAACTGAGAGTTAGTCTTTCAGTCGCCGGTCAGTCACTTGAGTTGAACTGAGAGTTAGTCTTTCAGTCGTCGGTCAGTCGCTTGATTTGAATTGAGAGTTAGGCTTTCAGTCGCCTGTCAGTCACTTGAGTTGAACTGAGAGTTAGTCTTTTAGTCCCCGGTCAGTCGCTGGAGTTGAACTGAGAGATAGTCTTTCAGTCGTAGGTGGTCGCTTGAGTTGAATTGAGAGTTAGTCTTTCAGTCCCCGGTCAGTCGCTTGATTTGAACTGAGAGGTAGTCTCTCAGTCGCTGGTCAGTCGCTTGAGGTGAACTGAGAGTTAGTCTTTCTGTCGCCGGTCAGTCACTTGAGTTCAACTGAGAGTTAGTCCTTCAGTCGCCGGTCAGTCGCTTGAGTTCAACTGAGAGTTAGTCTTTCTGTTCCCGGTCTGTCGCTTGAGTTGAACTGAGAGTTAGTCTTTCATTCGTTGGTCAGTCGCTTGAGTTGAACTGAGAGTAAGTCTTTCAGTCCCCGGTCAGTCGCTTGAGTTGACCTGAGAGATAACCTTTCAGTCCCCGGTCAGTCGCTGGAGTTGAACTGAGATATAGTCTTTGAGTCCCCGGTCAGTCGCTTAAGTTGAACTGAGAGTTAGTCTTTCAGTCCCCGATCAGTCGCTTGAGTTGCCCTGAGAGATAACCTTTGAGTCCCCGGTCAGTCGCTGGAGTTGAACTGAGATATAGTCTTTCAGTCCCCGGTCAGTCGCTTGAATTGAACTGAGAGTTAGTCGTTCAGTCGTCGGTCAGTTGCGTGAGTTGAATTGAGAGATAGTCTTTCAGTCTTCGACCAGTCTTTTGAGTTGAATTGAGAGATAGTCTTTGAGTCGTCGGTCAGTCGCTTGAGTTGAACTGAGAGTTAGTATTTCAGTCGCCATTCAGTCCCTTGAGTTGAACTGAGAGTTAATCTTTCAGTCATCGGTCAGTCGGTTGAGTTGAACTGAGAGTGAGGTAGTCTTTCAGTCGCGGGTCAGTCGCTTGACTTGAAATGAGAGTGAGTAAATTTTTCAGTCGTCGTTAAGTCACTTGAGTTGAACTTAGGGTGAGTTAGTCTTTCAGTCGCCGGTCATTCGCTTGAGTTGAACCGAGAGTGATTTAGTCTTTCAGTCGCCGTTCAGTTGGTTTAGTTGAACTGAGAGTGAATTAGTCTTTCATTCGCCGTTTAGGCGGTTGAGTTGAACTGAGAGTGATTTAGTCTTTCAGTCGCCGGTCAGTCGCTTGAGTTGAACTGAGAGTGAATTAGTCTTCAGTCCACAGTCAGTCGGTTGAGTTAGAATGGGAGTTAGTCTTTCAGTAGCTGGTCAGTTGCTTGAGTTGAACTGAGAGTTAGTCTTTCAGTCGTCGGTCAGTCGTTTGAGTTCAACTGAGAGTTAGTCCTTCAGTCGTCGGTCATTTGCTTGAGGTGAATTGAGAGATAGTCTTTCGGTCGTCGGTCAGTCTCTTGAGTTGAATTGAGAGATAGTCTTTCAGTGGTCGGTCAGTCGCTTGAGTTGTGACTGAGATTTAGTCTTTCAGTCGCTGGTCAATCGCTTGAGTTGAATTGAGAGTTAGTCTTTCAGTCGCCGGTCAGTCGCTGGAGTTGAACTGAAAGTTGGTCTTTCAGTCGTCGGTTAGTCGCTTTGGTTGAATTGAGAGTTAGTCTTTCAGTCGCCGGTCAGTCGCTTGAGTGGAACCGAGATTTAGTCTTTCTGTCCCCGGTCAGTCGCTTGAGTTTAATTTACAGTTAGTCTTCCAGTCTCCAGTCAGTCGCTTGAGTTGAACTGAAAGTTAGTCTTTCAGTCGCCGGTTAATCACTTGAGTTGAACTGATTGTTGGTCTTTCAGTCGCCGGTCAGTCGCTTGAGTTGAACTGAGAGTTAGTCTTTCAGTCGCCGGTCAGTTGCTTGAGTTCAACTGAGAATTAGTGTTTGAGTCGCCTGTCAGTCGTTTGAGTTGAACTGAGAGTTAGTCTTTCAGTCGCCGGTCAGTCGCTTGTGTTGAACTGAGAGATAGCCTTTCAGTCGCCGGTCAGTCGCTTGAGTTGAACTGAGAGATAGTCTTTCAGTCCCCGTTGAGTCGCTTGAGTTGAACTTTTGAAATAGCCTTTCAGTCCCCGGTCAGTCGCTTGAGTTAAACTGAGAGATAGTCTTTCAGTCCCCGGTCAGCTGCTTGAGTTGAACTGTGATTTAGTCTTTCAGTCGGCGGTCAGTCGCTCGAGTGGAACTGAGAGTTAGTCTTTCAGTCGCCTGTCAGTCGCTTGAGTTGAACTGAGAGTTAGTCTTTTAGTCTCCGGTCAGTCGCTGGAGTTGAACTGAGAGATAGTCTTTCAGTCGTAGGTGGTCGCTTGAGTTGAATTGAGAGTTAGTCTTTCAGTCGTCGGTTAGTCGCTTGAGTTGAGCTGAGAGTTAGTCTTTCAGTCCCCGGTCAGTCGCTTGAGATGAACGGAGAGTTAGTCTTTCAGTCGCCTGTCAGTCGCTTGAGTTGAACTGAGAGTTAGTGTTTCAGTCGTCGGTCAGTCGCTTGAGTTGAATTGAGAGCTAGATTTTCAGTCGCCGGTCAGTCACTTGAGTTGAACTGAGAGTTAGTCTTTCAGTCGTCGGTCAGTCGCTTGATTTGAATTGAGAGTTAGTCTTTCAGTCGCCTGTCAGTCACTTGAGTTGAACTGAGAGTTAGTCTTTCAGTCGCCGGTCAGTCGCTTGAGTTGAATTGAGAGTTAGTCTTTCAGTCGCCGGTCAGTCACTTGAGTTGAACTGAGAGTTAGTCTTTCAGTCGCCGGTCAGTCGCTTGAGTTGAATCGAGAGTTAGTCTTTCAGTACCCGTGCAGTCGCTTGAGTTGAATTGAGAGTTAGTCTTTCAGTCGTCGGTCAGTCGCTTGAGTTGAATTGAGAGTTAGTCTTTCAGTCGCCGGTCAGTCGCTTGAGTTGAATTGAGAGTTAGTCTTTCAGTCGACGGTCAGTCACTTGAGTGGAATTGAGAGTTAGTCTTTCAGTCGTTGGTCAGTCGCTTGAGTTGAAATTGGAGTTAGTCTTTCAGTCGCCGGTCAGTCGCTTGAGTTGAATTGAGAGTTAGTCTTTCAGTCGTCGGTCAGTCGCTTGAGTTGAATTGAGAGTTAGTCTTTCAGTCGCCGGTCAGTCGCTTGAGTTGAATTGAGAGTTAGTCTTTCAGTCGCCGGTCAGTCGCTTGAGTGGAATTGAGAGTTAGTCTTTCAGTCGTTGGTCAGTCGCTTGAGTTGAAATTAGAGTTAGTCTTTCAGTCGCCGGTCAGTCACTTGAGTTGAACTGAGAGTTAGTCTTTCAGTCGCCGGTCAGTCACTTGAGTTGAACTGAGAGTTAGTCTTTCAGTCGTTGGTCAGTCGCTTGAGTTGAATTGAGAGTTAGTCTTTCAGTCGCCGGTCAGTCACTTGAGTTGAACTGAGAGTTAGTCTTTCAGTCGCCAGTCAGTCGCTTGAGTTGAATCGAGAGTTAGTCTTTCAGTCGCCGGGCAGCCGCTTGAGTTGAATTGAGAGTTAGTCTTTCAGTCGTCGGTCAGTCGCTTGAGTTGAATTGGGAGTTAGTCTTTCAGTCGCCGGTCAGTCGCTTGAGTTGAATTGAGAGTTAGTCTTTCAGTCCCCGGTCAGTCACTTGAGTTGAATTGAGAGTTAGTCTTTCAGTCGCCGGTCAGTCACTTGAGTTGTACTGAGAGGTAGACTTTAAGTTCCCGTTCAGTCGCTTGAGTTGAACTTGAGAGATAATCGTTCAGTCCCCGGTCAGTCGCTTGAGTTGAACTTGAGAGATAATCGTTCAGTCCCCGGTCAGTCGCTTGAGTTGAATTGAGAGTTAGTCTTTCAGTCGTCGGTCAGTCGCTTGAGTTGAATTGAGAGTTAGTCTTTCAGTCGCCGGTCATTCGCTTGAGTTGAACCGAGAGTGATTTAGTCTTTCAGTCGCCGTTCAGTTGGTTTAGTTGAACTGAGAGTGAATTAGTCTTTCATTCGCCGTTTAGTCGGTTGAGTTGAACTGAGAGTGATTTAGTCTTTCAGTCGCCGGTCAGTCGCTTGAGTTGAACTGAGAGTGAATTAGTCTTTCAGTCCACGGTCAGTCGCTTGAGTTAGAATGGGAGTTAGTCTTTCAGTAGCTGGTCAGTTGCTTGAGTTGAACTGAGAGTTAGTCTTTCAGTCGTCGGTCAGTCGTTTGAGTTCAACTGAGAGTTAGTCGTTCAGTCGTCGGTCATTTGCTTGAGGTGAATTGAGAGATAGTCTTTCGGTCGTCGGTCACTCTCTTGAGTTGAATTGAGAGATAGTCTTTCAGTCGTCGGTCAGTCGCTTAAGTTGTGACTGAGATTTAGTCTTTCAGTCGCTGGTCAATCGCTTGAGTTGAATTGAGAGTTAGTCTTTCAGTCGCCGGTCAGTCGCTTGAGTTGAACTGAAAGTTGGTCTTTCAGTCGTTGGTTAGTCGCTTTGGTTGAATTGAGAGTTAGTCTTTCAGTCGCCGGTCAGTCGCTTGAGTGGAACCGAGATTTAGTCTTTCTGTCCCCGGTCAGTCGCTTGAGTTTAATTTACAGTTAGTCTTCCAGTCTCCAGTCAGTCGTTTGAGTTGAACTGAAAGTTAGTCTTTCATTCGCCGGTCAGTCGCTTGTGTTGAATTGAGAGTTAGTCTTTCAGTCGCCGGGCAGTCGCTTGAGTTGAATTGAGGGTTAGTCTTTCAGTCGTCGGTCAGTCGCTTGAGTTGAATTGAGAGTTAGTCTTTCAGTCGCCGGTCAGTCGCTTGAGTTGAATTGAGAGTTAGTCTTTCAGTCGCCGGTCAGTCGCTTGAGTTGAATTGAGAGTTAGTCTTTCAGTCGCCGGTCAGTTGCTTGAGTTGAACATAGAGTTAGTGTTTGAGTCGCCTGTCAGTCGTTTGAGTTGAACTGAGAGTTAGTCTTTCAGTCGCCGGTCAGTCGCTTGAGTTGAACTGAGAGATAGTCTTTCAGTCCCCGTTGAGTCGCTTGAGTTGAACTTTTGAAATAGTCTTTCAGTCCCCGGTCAGTCGCTTGAGTTAAACTGAGAGATAGTCTTTCAGTCCCCGGTCAGCTGCTTGAGTTGAACTGTGATTTAGTCTTTCAGGCGGCGGTCAGTCGCTCGAGCGGAACTGAGAGTTAGTCTTTCAGTCGCCTGTCAGTCACTTGAGTTGAACTGAGAGTTAGTCTTTCAGTCGCCGGTCAGTCACTTGAGTTGAACTGAGAGTTAGTCTTTCAGTCGTTGGTCAGTCGCTTGAGTTGAATTGAGAGTTAGTCTTTCAGTCGCCGGTCAGTCACTTGAGTTGAACTGAGAGTTAGTCTTTCAGTCGCCAGTCAGTCGCTTGAGTTGAATCGAGAGTTAGTCTTTCAGTCGCCGGGCAGCCGCTTGAGTTGAATTGAGAGTTAGTCTTTCAGTCGTCGGTCAGTCGCTTGAGTTGAATTGGGAGTTAGTCTTTCAGTCGCCGGTCAGTCGCTTGAGTTGAATTGAGAGTTAGTCTTTCAGTCGCCGGTCAGTCGCTTGAGTTGAATTGAGAGTTAGTCTTTCAGTCGTTGGTCAGTCGCTTGAGTTGAAATTAGAGTTAGTGTTTCATTCGCCGGTCAGTAGCTTGAGTTGATTTGAGAGTTAGTCTTTCAGTCGCCGGTCAGCCGCTTGAGTTGAATTGAGACTTAGTCTTTTAGTCGCCGGTCAGTCACTTGAGTTGAATTGAGAGTTAGTCTTTCAGTCGCCGGTCAGTCACTTGAGTTGAACTGAGAGTTAGTCTTTCAGTCGTTGGTCAGTCGCTTGAGTTGAATTGAGAGTTAGTCTTTCAGTCGCCGGTCAGTCGCTTGAGTTGAATCGAGAGTTAGTCTTTCAGTCGCCGGGCAGTCGCTTGAGTTGAATTGAGAGTTAGTCTTTCAGTCGTCGGTCAGTCGCTTGAGTTGAACTGAGAGTTAGTCTTTCAGTCGCCGGTCAGTCACTTGAGTTGAACTGAGAGTTAGTCTTTCAGTCGCCGGTCAGTCGCTTGTGTTGAATCGAGAGTTAGTCTTTCAGTCGCCGGGCAGTCGCTTGAGTTGAATTGAGGGTTAGTCTTTCAGTCGTCGGTCAGTCGCTTGAGTTGAATTGAGAGTTAGTCTTTCAGTCGCCGGTCAGTCGCTTGAGTTGAATTGAGAGTTAGTCTTTCAGTCGCCGGTCAGTCGCTTGAGTTGAATTGAGAGTTAGTGTTTCAGTCGTTGGTCAGTCGCTTGAGTTGAAATTAGAGTTAGTCTTTCATTCGCCGGTCAGTCGCTTGAGTTGAATTGAGAGTTAGTCTTTCAGTCGCCGGTCAGTCGCTTGAGTTGAATTGAGAGTTAGTCTTTCAGTCGCCGGTCAGTCACTTGAGTTGAATTGAGAGTTAGTCTTTCAGTCGCCAGTCAGTCACTTGAGTTGAACTGAGAGGTAGACTTTAAGTTCCCGTTCAGTCGCTTGAGTTGAACTTGAGAGATAATCGTTCAGTCTCCGGTCAGTCGCTTGAGTTGAACTTGAGAGATAATCGTTCAGTCCCCGGTCAGTCGCTTGAGTTGAATTGAGAGTTAGTCTTTCGGTCGTCGGTCAGTCGCTTGAGTTGAATTGAGAGTTAGTCTTTCAGTCGCCGGTCAGTCGCTTGAGTTGAATTGAGAGTTAGTCTTTCAGTCGCCGGTCAGTCACTTGAGTTGAATTGAGAGTTAGTCTTTCAGTCGCCGGTCAGTCACTTGAGTTGAACTGAGAGGTAGACTTTAAGTTCCCGTTCAGTCGCTTGAGTTGAACTTGAGAGATAATCGTTCAGTCCCCGGTCAGTCGCTTGAGTAGAACTTGAGAGATAATCGTTCAGTCCCCGGTCAGTCGCTTGAGTTGAATTGAGAGTTAGTCTTTCAGTCGTCGGTCAGTCGCTTGAGTCGAATTGAGAGTTAGTCTTTCAGTCGCCGGTCATTCGTTTGAGTTGAACCGAGAGTGATTTAGTCTTTCAGTCGCCGTTCAGTTGGTTTAGTTGAACTGAGAGTGAATTAGTCTTTCATTCGCCGTTTAGTCGGTTGAGTTGAACTGAGAGTGATTTAGTCTTTCAGTCGCCGGTCAGTCGCTTGAGTTGAACTGAGAGTGAATTAGTCTTTCAGTCCACGGTCAGTCGGTTGAGTTAGAATGGGAGTTAGTCTTTCAGTAGCTGGTCAGTTGCTTGAGTTGAACTGAGAGTTAGTCTTTCAGTCGTTGGTCAGTCGTTTGAGTTCAACTGAGAGTTAGTCGTTCAGTCGTCGGTCATTTGCTTGAGGTGAATTGAGAGATAGTCTTTCGGTCGTCAGTCAGTCTCTTGAGTTGAATTGAGAGATAGTCTTTCAGTCCCCGTTGAGTCGCTTGAGTTGAACTTTTGAAATAGTCTTTCAGTCCCCGGTCAGTCGCTTGAGTTAAACTGAGAGATAGTCTTTCAGTCCCCGGTCAGTCGCTGGAGTTGAACTGAGAGATAGTCTTTCAGTCGTAGGTGGTCGCTTGAGTTGAATTGAGAGTTAGTCTTTCAGTCGAATGTCAGTCGCTTGAGTTGAACTGAGAGTTAGTCTTTTAGTCCCCGGTCAGTCGCTGGAGTTGAACTGAGAGATAGTCTTTCAGTCGTAGGTGGTCGCTTGAGTTGAATTGAGAGTTAGTCTTTCAGTCGTCGGTTAGTCGCTTGAGTTGAGCTGAGAGTTAGTCTTTCAGTCCCCGGGCAGTCGCTTGAGTTGAATTGAGAGTTAGTCTTTCAGTCGTCGGTCAGTCGCTTGAGTTGAATTGAGAGTTAGTCTTTCAGTCGCCGGTCAGTCGCTTGAGTTGAATTGAGAGTTAGTCTTTCAGTCGCCGGTCAGTCACTTGAGTGGAATTGAGAGTTAGTCTTTCAGTCGTTGGTAAGTCGCTTGAGTTGAAATTAGAGTTAGTCTTTCAGTCGCCGGTCAGTCGCTTGAGTTGAATTGAGAGTTAGTCTTTCAGTCGTCGGTCAGTCGCTTGAGTTGAATTGAGAGTTAGTCTTTCAGTCGCCGGTCAGTCGCTTGAGTTGAATTGAGAGTTAGTCTTTCAGTCGCCGGTCAGTCGCTTGAGTGGAATTGAGAGTTAGTCTTTCAGTCGTTGGTCAGTCGCTTGAGTTGAAATTAGAGTTAGTCTTTCAGTCGCCGGTCAGTCACTTGAGTTGAACTGAGAGTTAGTCTTTCAGTCGCCGGTCAGTCGCTTGTGTTGAATCGAGTGTTAGTCTTTCAGTCGCCGGGCAGTCGCTTGAGTTGAATTGAGAGTTAGTCTTTCAGTCGTCGGTCAGTCGCTTGAGTTGAATTGAGAGTTAGTCTTTCAGTCACCGGTCAGTCGCTTGAGTGGAATTGAGAGTTAGTCTTTCAGTCGTCGGTCAGTCGCTTGAGTTGAAATTAGAGTTAGTCTTTCAGTCCCCGGTCAGTCGCTTGAGTTGAATTGAGAGTTAGTCTTTCAGTCGTCGGTCAGTCGCTTGAGTTGAATTGAGAGTTAGTCTTTCAGTCGCCGGTCAGTCGCTTGAGTTGAATTGAGAGTTAGTCTTTCAGTCGCCGGTCAGTCGCTTGAGTGGAATTGAGAGTTAGTCTTTCAGTCGTTGGTCAGTCGCTTGAGTTGAAATTAGAGTTAGTGTTTCAGTCGCCGATCAGTCACTTGAGTTGAACTGAGAGTTAGTCTTTCAGTCGCCGGTCAGTCACTTGAGTTGAACTGAGAGTTAGTCTTTCAGTCGCCAGTCAGTCGCTTGAGTTGAATCGAGAGTTAGTCTTTCAGGCGCCGGGCACTCGCTTGAGTTGAATTGAGAGTAAGTCTTTCAGTCGTCGGTCAGTCGCTTGAGTTGAATTGGGAGTTAGTCTTTCAGTCGCCTGTCAGTCGCTTGAGTTGAACTGAGAGTTAGTGTTTGAGTCGCCTGTCAGTCGTTTGAGTTGAACTGAGAGTTAGTCTTTCAGTCGCCGGTCAGTCGCTTGTGTTGAACTGAGAGTTAGTCTTTCAGTCGCCGGTCAGTCACTTGAGTTGAATTGAGAGTTAGTGTTTCAGTCGCCGGTCAGTCACTTGAGTTGAACTGAGAGGTAGACTTTAAGTTCCCGTTCAGTCGCTTGAGTTGAACTTGAGAGATAATCGTTCAGTCCCCGGTCAGTCGCTTGAGTAGAACTTGAGAGATAATCGTTCAGTCCCCGGTCAGTCGCTTGAGTTGAATTGAGAGTTAGTCTTTCAGTCGTCGGTCAGTCGCTTGAGTCGAATTGAGAGTTAGTCTTTCAGTCGCCGGTCATTCGCTTGAGTTGAACCGAGAGTGATTTAGTCTTTCAGTCGCCGTTCAGTTGGTTTAGTTGAACTGAGAGTGAATTAGTCTTTCATTCGCCGTTTAGTCGGTTGAGTTGAACTGAGAGTGATTTAGTCTTTCAGTCGCCGGTCAGTCGCTTGAGTTGAACTGAGAGTGAATTAGTCTTTCAGTCCACGGTCAGTCGGTTGAGTTAGAATGGGAGTTAGTCTTTCAGTAGCTGGTCAGTTGCTTGAGTTGAACTGAGAGTTAGTCTTTCAGTCGTTGGTCAGTCGTTTGAGTTCAACTGAGAGTTAGTCGTTCAGTCGTCGGTCATTTGCTTGAGGTGAATTGAGAGATAGTCTTTCGGTCGTCGGTCAGTCTCTTGAGTTGAATTGAGAGATAGTCTTTCAGTCCCCGTTGAGTCGCTTGAGTTGAACTTTTGAAATAGTCTTTCAGTCCCCGGTCAGTCGCTTGAGTTAAACTGAGAGATAGTCTTTCAGTCCCCGGTCAGCTGCTTGAGTTGACCTGTGATTTAGTCTTTCAGGCGGCGGTCAGTCGCTCGAGTGGAACTGAGAGTTAGTCTTTCAGTCGCCTGTCAGTCGCTTGAGTTGAACTGAGAGTTAGTCTTTTAGTCCCCGGTCAGTCGCTGGAGTTGAACTGAGAGATAGTCTTTCAGTCGTAGGTGGTCGCTTGAGTTGAATTGAGAGTTAGTCTTTCAGTCGTCGGTTAGTCGCTTGAGTTGAGCTGAGAGTTAGTCTTTCAGTCCCCGGGCGGTCGCTTGAGTTGAATTGAGAGTTAGTCTTTCAGTCGTCGTTCAGTCGCTTGAGTTGAATTGAGAGTTAGTCTTTCAGTCGCCGGTCAGTCGCTTGAGTTGAATTGAGAGTTAGTCTTTCAGTCGCCGGTCAGTCACTTGAGTGGAATTGAGAGTTAGTCTTTCAGTCGTTGGTAAGCCGCTTGAGTTGAAATTAGAGTTAGTCTTTCAGTCGCCGGTCAGTCGCTTGAGTTGAATTGAGAGTTAGTCTTTCAGTCGTCGGTCAGTCGCTTGAGTTCAATTGAGAGTTAGTCTTTCAGTCGCCGGTCAGTCGCTTGAGTTGAATTGAGAGTTAGTCTTTCAGTCGCCGGTCAGTCGCTTGAGTGGAATTGAGAGTTAGTCTTTCAGTCGTTGGTCAGTCGCTTGAGTTGAAATTAGAGTTAGTCTTTCAGTCGCCGGTCAGTCACTTGAGTTGAACTGAGAGTTAGTCTTTCAGTCGCCGGTCAGTCGCTTGTGTTGAATCGAGTGTTAGTCTTTCAGTCGCCGGGCAGTCGCTTGAGTTGAATTGAGAGTTAGTCTTTCAGTCGTCGGTCAGTCGCTTGAGTTGAATTGAGAGTTAGTCTTTCAGTCGCCGGTCAGTCGCTTGAGTTGAATTGAGAGTTAGTCTTTCAGTCGTCGGTCAGTCGCTTGAGTTGAAATTAGAGTTAGTCTTTCAGTCCCCGGTCAGTCGCTTGAGTTGAATTGAGAGTTAGTCTTTCAGTCGTCGGTCAGTCGCTTGAGTTGAATTGAGAGTTAGTCTTTCAGTCGCCGGTCAGTCGCTTGAGTTGAATTGAGAGTTAGTCTTTCAGTCGCCGGTCAGTCGCTTGAGTGGAATTGAGAGTTAGTCTTTCAGTCGTTGGTCAGTCGCTTGAGTTGAAATTAGAGTTAGTGTTTCAGTCGCCGATCAGTCACTTGAGTTGAACTGAGAGTTAGTCTTTCAGTCGCCGGTCAGTCACTTGAGTTGAACTGAGAGTTAGTCTTTCAGTCGCCAGTCAGTCGCTTGAGTTGAATCGAGAGTTAGTCTTTCAGTCGCCGGGCAGTCGCTTGAGTTGAATTGAGAGTTAGTCTTTCAGTCGTCGGTCAGTCGCTTGAGTTGAATTGGGAGTTAGTCTTTCAGTCGCCTGTCAGTCGCTTGAGTTGAACTGAGAGTTAGTGTTTGAGTCGCCTGTCAGTCGTTTGAGTTGAACTGAGAGTTAGTCTTTCAGTCGCCGGTCAGTCGCTTGTGTTGAACTGAGAGTTAGTCTTTCAGTCGCCGGTCAGTCGCTTGAGTTGAACTGAGAGATAGTCTTTCGGTCCCCGTTGAGTCGCTTGAGTTGAACTTTTGAAATAGTCTTTCAGTCCCCGGTCAGTCGCTTGAGTTAAACTGAGAGATAGTCTTTCAGTCCCCGGTCAGCTGCTTGAGTTGAACTGTGATTTAGTCTTTCAGGCGGCGGTCAGTCGCTGGAGTGGAACTGAGAGTTAGTCTTTCAGTCGCCTGTCAGTCGCTTGAGTTGAACTGAGAGTTTGTCTTTTAGTCCCCGGTCAGTCGCTGGAGTTGAACTGAGAGATAGTCTTTCAGTCGTAGGTGGTCGCTTGAGTTGAATTGAGAGTTAGTCTCTCAGTCGTCGGTTAGTCGCTTGAGTTGAGCTGAGAGTTAGTCGTTGAGTCCCCGGTCAGTCGCTTGAGTTGAACTGAGAGTTAGTCTTTCAGTCGCCTGTCAGTCGCTTGAGTTGAACTGAGAGTTAGTCTTTCAGTCGCCGGTCAGTCGCTTGAGTTGAATCGAGAGTTAGTCTTTCAGTCGCCGGGCAGTCGCTTGAGTTGAATTGAGAGTTAGTCTTTCAGTCGTCGGTCAGTCGCTTGAGTTGAACTGAGAGTTAGTCTTTCAGTCGCCGGTCAGTCACTTGAGTTGAACTGAGAGTTAGTCTTTCAGTCGCCGGTCAGTCGCTTGAGTTGAATCGAGAGTTAGTCTTTCAGTCGCTTGGGCAGTCGCTTGAGTTGAATTTAGAGTTAGTCTTTCAGTCGCCGGTCAGTCGCTTGAGTTGAATTGAGAGTTAGTCTTTCAGTCGTTGGTCAGTCGCTTGAGTTGAAATTAGAGTTAGTCTTTCATTCGCCGGTCAGTCGCTTGAGTTGAATTGAGAGTTAGTCTTTCAGTCGCCGGTCAGTCGCTTGAGTTGAATTGAGAGTTAGTCTTTCAGTCGCCGGTCAGTCACTTGAGTTGAATTGAGAGTTAGTCTTTCAGTCGCCAGTCAGTCACTTGAGTTGAACTGAGAGGTAGACTTTAAGTTCCCGTTCAGTCGCTTGAGTTGAACTTGAGAGATAATCGTTCAGTCTCCGGTCAGTCGCTTGAGTTGAACTTGAGGGATAGACTTTAAGTTCCCGTTCAGTCGCTTGAGTTGAACTTGAGAGATAATCGTTCAGTCCCCGGTCAGTCGCTTGAGTTGAACTTGAGAGATAATCGTTCAGTCCCCGGTCAGTCGCTTGAGTTGAATTGAGAGTTAGTCTTTCAGTCGTCGGTCAGTCGCTTGAGTTGAATTGAGAGTTAGTCTTTCAGTCGCCGGTCATTCGCTTGAGTTGAACCGAGAGTGATTTAGCCTTTCAGTCGCCGTTCAGTTGGTTTAGTTGAACTGAGAGTGAATTAGTCTTTCATTCGCCGTTTAGTCGGGTGAGTTGAACTGAGAGTGATTTAGTCTTTCAGTCGCCGGTCAGTCCCTTGAGTTGAACTGAGAGTGAATTAGTTTTTCAGTCCACGGTCAGTCGGTTGAGTTCGAATGGGAGTTAGTCTTTCAGTAGCTGGTCAGTTGCTTGAGTTGAACTGAGAGTTAGTCTTTCAGTCGTCGGTCAGTCGTTTGAGTTCAACTGAGAGTTAGTCGTTCAGTCGTCGGTCATTTGCTTGAGGTGAATTGAGAGATAGTCTTTCGGTCGTCGGTCAGTCTCTTGAGTTGAATTGAGAGATAGTCTTTCAGTCGTCGGTCAGTCGGTTAAGTTGTGACTGAGATTTAGTCTTTCAGTCGCTGGTCAATCGCTTGAGTTGAATTGAGAGTTAGTCTTTCAGTCGCCGGTCAGTCGCTTGAGTTGAACTGAAAGTTGGTCTTTCAGTCGTCGGTTAGTCGCTTTGGTTGAATTGAGAGTTAGTCTTTTAGTCGCCGGTCAGTCGCTTGAGTGGAACCGAGATTTAGTCTTTCTGTCCCCGGTCAGTCGCTTGAGTTTAATTTACAGTTAGTCTTCCAGTCTCCAGTCAGTCGCTCGAGTAGAACTGAAAGTTAGTCTTTCAGTCGCCGGTTAATCACTTGAGTTGAACTGATTGTTGGTCTTTCAGTCGCCGGTCAGTCGCTTGAGTTGAACTGAGAGTTAGTCTTTCAGTCGCCGGTCAGCTGCTTGAGTTGAACTGAGAGTTAGTGTTTGAGTCGCCTGTCAGTCGTTTGAGTTGAACTGAGAGTTAGTCTTTCAGTCGCCGGTCAGTCGCTTGTGTTGAACTGAGAGTTAGTCTTTCAGTCGCCGGTCAGTCGCTTGAGTTGAACTGAGAGATAGTCTTTCAGTCCCCGTTGAGTCGCTTGAGTTGAACTTTTGAAATAGTCTTTCAGTCCCCGGTCAGTCGCTTGAGTTAAACTGAGAGATAGTCTTTCAGTCCCCGGTCAGCTGCTTGAGTTGAACTGTGATTTAGGCTTTCAGTCGGCGGTCAGTCGCTCGAGTGGAACTGAGAGTTAGTCTTTCAGTCGCCTGTCAGTCGTTTGAGTTGAACTGAGAGTTAGTCTTTTAGTCCCCGGTCAGTCGCTGGAGTTGAACTGAGAGATAGTCTTTCAGTCGTAGGTGGTCTCTTGAGTTGAATTGAGAGTTAGTCTTTCAGTCGTCGGTTAGTCGCTTGAGTTGAGCTGAGAGTTAGTCTTTCAGTCCCCGGTCAGTCGCTTGATTTGAATTGAGAGTTAGTCTTTCAGTCGCCTGTCAGTCACTTGAGTTGAACTGAGAGTTAGTCTTTCAGTCGCCGGTCAGTCGCTTGAGTTGAATTGAGAGTTAGTCTTTCAGTCGCCGGTCAGTCACTTGAGTTGAACTGAGGGTTAGTCTTTCAGTCGCCGGTCAGTCGCTTGAGTTGAATCGAGAGTTAGTCTTTCAGTCGCCGGGCAGTCGCTTGAGTTGAATTGAGAGTTAGTCTTTCAGTCGTCGGTCAGTCGCTTGAGTTGAATTGAGAGTTAGTCTTTCAGTCGCCGGTCAGTCACTTGAGTAGAATTGAGAGTTAGTCTTTCAGTCGTTGGTCAGTCACTTGAGTTGAATTGAGAGTTAGTCTTTCAGTCGCCGGTCAGTCACTTGAGTTGAACTTGAGGGTTAGTCTTTCAGTCGCCGGTCAGTCGCTTGAGTTGAACTTGAGAGATAATCGTTCAGTCCCCGGTCAGTCGCTTGAGTTGAATTGAGAGTTAGTCTTTCAGTCGTCGGTCAGTCGCTTGAGTTGAATTGAGAGTTAGCCTTTCAGTCGTCGGTCAGTCGCTTGAGTTTAATTGAGAGTTACTCTTTCAGTCGCCGATCAGTCACTTGAGTTGAATTGAGAGTTAGTCTTTCAGTCGCCGGTCAGTCACTTGAGTTGAACTGAGAGGTAGACTTTAAGTTCCCGTTCAGTCGCTTGAGTTGAACTTGAGAGATAATCGTTCAGTCCCCGTTCAGTCGCTTGAGTTGAACTTGAGAGATAATCGTTCAGTCTCCGGTCAGTCGCTTGAGTTGAACTTGAGAGATAATCGTTCAGTCCCCGGTCAGTCGCTTGAGTTGAATTGAGAGTTAGTCTTTCAGTCGTCGGTCAGTCGCTTGAGTTGAATTGAGAGTTAGTCTTTCAGTCGCCGGTCAGTCGCTTGAGTTGAATTGAGAGTTAGTCTTTCAGTCGCCGATCAGTCACTTGAGTTGAATTGAGAGTTAGTCTTTCAGTCGCCGGTCAGTCACTTGAGTTGAACTGAGAGGTAGACTTTAAGTTCCCGTTCAGTCGCTTGAGTTGAACTTGAGAGATAATCGTTCAGTCCCCGGTCAGTCGCTTGAGTTGAACTTGAGAGATAATCGTTCAGTCCCCGGTCAGTCGCTTGAGTTGAATTGAGAGTTAGCCTTTCAGTCGTCGGTCAGTCGCTTGAGTTTAATTGAGAGTTAGTCTTTCAGTCGCCGGTCATTCGCTTGAGTTGAACCGAGAGTGATTTAGTCTTTCAGTCGCCGTTCAGTTGGTTTAGTTGAACTGAGAGTGAATTAGTCTTTCATTCGCCGTTTAGTCGGTTGAGTTGAACTGAGAGTGATTTAGTCTTTCGGTCGCCGGTCAGTCGCTTGAGTTGAACTGAGAGTGAATTAGTCTTTCAGTACACGGTCAGTCGGTTGAGTTAGAATGGGAGTTAGTCTTTCAGTAGCTGGTCAGTTGCTTGAGTTGAACTGAGAGTTAGTCTTTCAGTCGTCGGTCAGTCGTTTTAGTTCAACTGAAAGTTAGTCGTTGAGTCGTCGGTCATTT
Source organism: Tenodera sinensis (assembly GCA_030765045.1). NCBI lineage: Eukaryota > Metazoa > Arthropoda > Insecta > Mantodea > Mantidae > Tenodera > Tenodera sinensis. The sequence continues at coordinate 273,883,148 of CM060962.1, read as the reverse complement.
GCTTGAGGTGAATTGAGAGATAGTCTTTCGGTCGTCGGTCAGTCTCTTGAGTTGAATTGAGAGATAGTCTTTCAGTCGTCGATTATTCGCTTGAGTTGTGACTGAGATTTAGTCTTTCAGTCGATGGTCAATCGTTTGAGTTGAATTGAGAGTTAGTCTTTTAGTCCCCGGTCAGTCGCTGGAGTTGAACTGAGAGTTAGTCTTTCAGTCGTAGGTGGTCTCTTGAGTTGAATTGAGAGTTAGTCTTTCAGTCGTCGGTTAGTCGCTTGAGTTGAGCTGAGAGATAGTCTTTCAGTCCCCGGTCAGTCGCTTGAGTTGAACTGAGAGTTAGTCTTTCAGTCGCCTGTCAGTCGCTTGAGTTGAACTGAGAGTTAGCCTTTCAGTCGTCGGTCAGTCGCTTGAGTTGAATTGAGAGTTAGATTTTCAGTCGCCGGTCAGTCACTTGAGTTGAACTGAGAGCTAGTCTTTCAGTCGTCGGTCAGTCGCTTGATTTGAATTGAGAGTTAGTCTTTCAGTCGCCTGTCAGTCACTTGAGTTGAACTGAGAGTTAGTCTTTCAGTCGCCGGTCAGTCGCTTGAGTTGAATTGAGAGTTAGTCTTTCAGTCGCCGGTCAGTCACTTGAGTTTAACTGAGGGTTAGTCTTTCAGTCGCCGGTCAGTCGCTTGAGTTGAATCGAGAGTTAGTCTTTCAGTCTCCGGGCAGTCGCTTGAGTTGAATTGAGAGTTAGTCTTTCAGTCGTCGGTCAGTCGCTTGAGTTGAATTGAGAGTTAGTCTTTCAGTCGCCGGTCAGTCACTTGAGTGGAATTGAGAGTTAGTCTTTCAGTCGTTGGTCAGTCGCTTTAGTTGAAATTAGAGTTAGTCTTTCAGTCGCCGGTCAGTCGCCTGAGTTGAATTGAGAGTTAGTCTTTCAGTCGTCGGTCAGTCGCTTGAGTTGAATCGAGAGTTAGTCTTTCAGTCGCCGGTCAGTCGCTTGAGTTGCATTGAGAGTTAGTCTTTCAGTCGCCGGTCAGTCGCTTGAGTGGAATTGAGAGTTAGTCGTTCAGTCGTTGGTAGTCGCTTGAGTTGAAATTAGAGTTAGTCTTTCAGCCGCCGGTCAGTCACTTGAGTTGAACAGAGAGTTAGTCTTTCAGTCGCCGGTCAGTCACTTGAGTTGAACTGAGAGTTAGTCTTTCAGTCGTTGGTCAGTCGCTTGAGTTGAATTGAGAGTTAGTCTTTCAGTCGCCGGTCAGTCACTTGAGTTGAACTGAGAGTTAGTCTTTCAGTCGCCAGTCAGTCGCTTGAGTTGAATCGAGAGTTAGTCTTTCAGTCGCCGGGCAGCCGCTTGAGTTGAATTGAGAGTTAGTCTTTCAGTCGTCGGTCAGTCGCTTGAGTTGAATTGGGAGTTAGTCTTTCAGTCGCCGGTCATTCGCTTGAGTTGAATTGAGAGTTAGTCTTTCAGTCGTTGGTCAGTCGCTTGAGTTGAAATTAGAGTTAGTCTTTCATTCGCCGGTCATTCGCTTGAGTTGTATTGAGAGTTAGTCTTTCAGTCGCCGGTCAGTCGCTTGAGTTGAACTGAGAGATAGTCTTTCAGTCCCCGTTGAGTCGCTTGAGTTGAACTTTTGAAATAGTCTTTCAGTCCCCGGTCAGTCGCTTGAGTTAAACTGAGAGATAGTCTTTCAGTCCCCGGTCAGCTGCTTGAGTTGAACTGTGATTTAGGCTTTCAGTCGGCGGTCAGTCGCTCGAGTGGAACTGAGAGTTAGTCTTTCAGTCGCCTGTCAGTCGTTTGAGTTGAACTGAGAGTTAGTCTTTTAGTCCCCGGTCAGTCGCTGGAGTTGAACTGAGAGATAGTCTTTCAGTCGTAGGTGGTCTCTTGAGTTGAATTGAGAGTTAGTCTTTCAGTCGTCGGTTAGTCGCTTGAGTTGAGCTGAGAGTTAGTCTTTCAGTCCCCGGTCAGTCGCTTGATTTGAATTGAGAGTTAGTCTTTCAGTCGCCTGTCAGTCACTTGAGTTGAACTGAGAGTTAGTCTTTCAGTCGCCGGTCAGTCGCTTGAGTTGAATTGAGAGTTAGTCTTTCAGTCGCCGGTCAGTCACTTGAGTTGAACTGAGGGTTAGTCTTTCAGTCGCCGGTCAGTCGCTTGAGTTGAATCGAGAGTTAGTCTTTCAGTCGCCGGGCAGTCGCTTGAGTTGAATTGAGAGTTAGTCTTTCAGTCGTCGGTCAGTCGCTTGAGTTGAATTGAGAGTTAGTCTTTCAGTCGCCGGTCAGTCACTTGAGTAGAATTGAGAGTTAGTCTTTCAGTCGTTGGTCAGTCACTTGAGTTGAATTGAGAGTTAGTCTTTCAGTCGCCGGTCAGTCACTTGAGTTGAACTTGAGGGTTAGTCTTTCAGTCGCCGGTCAGTCGCTTGAGTTGAACTTGAGAGATAATCGTTCAGTCCCCGGTCAGTCGCTTGAGTTGAATTGAGAGTTAGTCTTTCAGTCGTCGGTCAGTCGCTTGAGTTGAATTGAGAGTTAGCCTTTCAGTCGTCGGTCAGTCGCTTGAGTTTAATTGAGAGTTACTCTTTCAGTCGCCGATCAGTCACTTGAGTTGAATTGAGAGTTAGTCTTTCAGTCGCCGATCAGTCACTTGAGTTGAACTGAGAGGTAGACTTTAAGTTCCCGTTCAGTCGCTTGAGTTGAACTTGAGAGATAATCGTTCAGTCCCCGTTCAGTCGCTTGAGTTGAACTTGAGAGATAATCGTTCAGTCTCCGGTCAGTCGCTTGAGTTGAACTTGAGAGATAATCGTTCAGTCCCCGGTCAGTCGCTTGAGTTGAATTGAGAGTTAGTCTTTCAGTCGTCGGTCAGTCGCTTGAGTTGAATTGAGAGTTAGTCTTTCAGTCGCCGGTCAGTCGCTTGAGTTGAATTGAGAGTTAGTCTTTCAGTCGCCGATCAGTCACTTGAGTTGAATTGAGAGTTAGTCTTTCAGTCGCCGGTCAGTCACTTGAGTTGAACTGAGAGGTAGACTTTAAGTTCCCGTTCAGTCGCTTGAGTTGAACTTGAGAGATAATCGTTCAGTCCCCGGTCAGTCGCTTGAGTTGAACTTGAGAGATAATCGTTCAGTCCCCGGTCAGTCGCTTGAGTTGAATTGAGAGTTAGCCTTTCAGTCGTCGGTCAGTCGCTTGAGTTTAATTGAGAGTTAGTCTTTCAGTCGCCGGTCATTCGCTTGAGTTGAACCGAGAGTGATTTAGTCTTTCAGTCGCCGTTCAGTTGGTTTAGTTGAACTGAGAGTGAATTAGTCTTTCATTCGCCGTTTAGTCGGTTGAGTTGAACTGAGAGTGATTTAGTCTTTCGGTCGCCGGTCAGTCGCTTGAGTTGAACTGAGAGTGAATTAGTCTTTCAGTACACGGTCAGTCGGTTGAGTTAGAATGGGAGTTAGTCTTTCAGTAGCTGGTCAGTTGCTTGAGTTGAACTGAGAGTTAGTCTTTCAGTCGTCGGTCAGTCGTTTTAGTTCAACTGAAAGTTAGTCGTTGAGTCGTCGGTCATTTGCTTGAGGTGAATTGAGAGATAGTCTTTCGGTCGTCGGTCAGTCTCTTGAGTGGAATTGAGAGATAGTCTTTCAGTCGTCGATTATTCGCTTGAGTTGTGACTGAGATTTAGTCTTTCAGTCGATGGTCAATCGTTTGAGTTGAATTGAGAGTTAGTCTTTTAGTCCCCGGTCAGTCGCTGGAGTTGAACTGAGAGTTAGTCTTTCAGTCGTAGGTGGTCTCTTGAGTTGAATTGAGAGTTAGTCTTTCAGTCGTCGGTTAGTCGCTTGAGTTGAGCTGAGAGATAGTCTTTCAGTCCCCGGTCAGTCGCTTGAGTTGAACTGAGAGTTAGTCTTTCAGTCGCCTGTCAGTCGCTTGAGTTGAACTGAGAGTTAGCCTTTCAGTCGTCGGTCAGTCGCTTGAGTTGAATTGAGAGTTAGATTTTCAGTCGCCGGTCAGTCACTTGAGTTGAACTGAGAGCTAGTCTTTCAGTCGTCGGTCAGTCGCTTGATTTGAATTAAGAGTTAGTCTTTCAGTCGCCTGTCAGTCACTTGAGTTGAACTAAGAGTTAGTCTTTCAGTCGCCGGTCAGTCGCTTGAGTTGAATTGAGAGTTAGTCTTTCAGTCGCCGGTCAGTCACTTGAGTTTAACTGAGGGTTAGTCTTTCAGTCGCCGGTCAGTCGCTTGAGTTGAATCGAGAGTTAGTCTTTCAGTCTCCGGGCAGTCGCTTGAGTTGAATTGAGAGTTAGTCTTTCAGTCGTCGGTCAGTCGCTTGAGTTGAATTGAGAGTTAGTCTTTCAGTCGCCGGTCAGTCACTTGAGTGGAATTGAGAGTTAGTCTTTCAGTCGTTGGTCAGTCGCTTTAGTTGAAATTAGAGTTAGTCTTTCAGTCGCCGGTCAGTCGCCTGAGTTGAATTGAGAGTTAGTCTTTCAGTCGTCGGTCAGTCGCTTGAGTTGAATCGAGAGTTAGTCTTTCAGTCGCCGGTCAGTCGCTTGAGTTGCATTGAGAGTTAGTCTTTCAGTCGCCGGTCAGTCGCTTGAGTGGAATTGAGAGTTAGTCGTTCAGTCGTTGGTAGTCGCTTGAGTTGAAATTAGAGTTAGTCTTTCAGCCGCCGGTCAGTCACTTGAGTTGAACAGAGAGTTAGTCTTTCAGTCGCCGGTCAGTCACTTGAGTTGAACTGAGAGTTAGTCTTTCAGTCGTTGGTCAGTCGCTTGAGTTGAATTGAGAGTTAGTCTTTCAGTCGCCGGTCAGTCACTTGAGTTGAACTGAGAGTTAGTCTTTCAGTCGCCAGTCAGTCGCTTGAGTTGAATCGAGAGTTAGTCTTTCAGTCGCCGGGCAGCCGCTTGAGTTGAATTGAGAGTTAGTCTTTCAGTCGTCGGTCAGTCGCTTGAGTTGAATTGGGAGTTAGTCTTTCAGTCGCCGGTCATTCGCTTGAGTTGAATTGAGAGTTAGTCTTTCAGTCGTTGGTCAGTCGCTTGAGTTGAAATTAGAGTTAGTCTTTCATTCGCCGGTCATTCGCTTGAGTTGTATTGAGAGTTAGTCTTTCAGTCGCCGGTCAGTCGCTTGAGTTGAATTGAGAGTTAGTCTTTCAGTCGCCGGTCAGTCGCTTGAGTTGATCTGAAAGTTGGTCTTTCAGTCGTCGGTTAGTCGCTTTGGTTGAATTGAGAGTTAGTCTTTCAGTCGCCGGTCAGTAGCTTGAGTGGAACCGAGATTTAGTCTTTCTGTCCCCGGTCAGTCGCTTGAGTTTAATTTACAGTTAGTCTTCCAGTCTCCAGGCAGTCGCTTGAGTTGAACTGAAAGTTAGTCTTTCAGTCGCCGGTTAATCACTTGAGTTGAACTGATTGTTGGTCTTTCAGTCGCCGGTCAGTCGCTTGAGTTGAACTGAGAGTTAGTCTTTCAGTCGCCGGTCAGTTGCTTGAGTTGAACTGAGAGTTAGTGTTTGAGTTGCCTGTCAGTCGTTTGAGTTGAACTGAGAGTTAGTCTTTCGGTCGCCGGTCAGTCGCTTGAGTTGAACTGAGAGATAGTCTTCCAGTCGTTGGTCAGTCGCTTGAGTTGAAATTAGAGTTTGTGTTTCAGTCGCCGATCAGTCACTTGAGTTGAACTGAGAGTTAGTCTTTCAGTCGCCGGTCAGTCACTTGAGTTGAATTGAGAGTTAGTCTTTCAGTCGCCGGGCAGTCGCTTGAGTTGAATTGAGAGTTAGTCTTTCAGTCGTCGGTCAGTCGCTTGAGTTGAATTGGTAGTTAGTCTTTCAGTCGCCTGTCAGTCGCTTGAGTTGAACTGAGAGTTAGTGTTTGAGTCGCCTGTCAGTCGTTTGAGTTGAACTGAGAGTTAGTCTTTCAGTCGCCGGTCAGTCGCTTGTGTTGAACTGAGAGTTAGTCTTTCAGTCGCCGGTCAGTCGCTTGAGTTGAACTGAGAGATAGTCTTTCAGTCCCCGTTGAGTCGCTTGAGTTGAACTTTTGAAATAGTCTTTCAGTCCCCGGTCAGTCGCTTGAGTTAAACTGAGAGATAGTCTTTCAGTCCCCGGTCAGCTGCTTGAGTTGAACTGTGATTTAGTCTTTCAGGCGGCGGTCAGTCGCTCGAGTGGAACTGAGAGTTAGTCTTTCAGTCGCCTGTCAGTCGCTTGAGTTGAACTGAGAGTTAGTCTTTTAGTCCCCGATCAGTCGCTGGAGTTGAACTGAGAGATAGTCTTTCAGTCGTAGGTGGTCGCTTGAGTTGAATTGAGAGTTAGTCTCTCAGTCGTCGGTTAGTCGCTTGAGTTGAGCTGAGAGTTAGTCTTTCAGTCCCCGGTCAGTCGCTTGAGTTGAACTGAGAGTTAGTCTTTCAACCGCCTGTCAGTCGCTTGAGTTGAACTGAGAGTTAGTCTTTCAGTCGCCGGTCAGTCGCTTGAGTTGAATCGAGAGTTAGTCTTTCAGTCGCCGGGCAGTCGCTTGAGTTGAATTGAGAGTTAGTCTTTCAGTCGTCGGTCAGTCGCTTGAGTTGAACTGAGAGTTAGTCTTTCAGTCGCCGGTCAGTCACTTGAGTTGAACTGAGAGTTAGTCTTTCAGTCGCCGGTCAGTTGCTTGAGTTGAATCGAGAGTTAGTCTTTTAGTCGCTTGGGCAGTCGCTTGAGTTGAATTGAGAGTTAGTCTTTCAGTCGCCGGTCAGTCGCTTGAGTTGAATTGAGAGTTAGTCTTTCAGTCGTTGGTCAGTCGCTTGAGTTGAAATTAGAGTTAGTCTTTCATTCGCCGGTCAGTCGCTTGAGTTGAATTGAGAGTTAGTCTTTCAGTCGCCGGTCAGTCGCTTGAGTTGAATTGAGAGTTAGTCTTTCAGTCGCCGGTCAGTCACTTGAGTTGAATTGAGAGTTAGTCTTTCAGTCGCCAGTCAGTCACTTGAGTTGAACTGAGAGGTAGACTTTAAGTTCCCGTTCAGTCGCTTGAGTTGAACTTGAGAGTTAGTCTTTCAGTCGCCGGTCAGTCACTTGAGTTGAACTGAGAGGTAGACTTTAAGTTCCCGTTCAGTCGCTTGAGTTGAACTTGAGAGATAATCGTTCAGTCCCCGGTCAGTCGCTTGAGTTGAACTTGAGAGATAATCGTTCAGTCCCCGGTCAGTCGCTTGAGTTGAATTGAGAGTTAGTCTTTCAGTCGTCGGTCAGTCGCTTGAGTTGAATTGAGAGTTAGTCTTTCAGTCGCCGGTCATTCGCTTGAGTTGAACCGAGAGTGATTTAGTCTTTCAGTCGCCGTTCAGGTGGTTTAGTTGAACTGAGAGTGAATTAGTCTTTCATTCGCCGTTTAGTCGGTTGAGTTGAACTGAGAGTGATTTAGTCTTTTGGTCGCCGGTCAGTCGCTTGAGTTGAACTGAGAGTGAATTAGTCTTTCAGTACACGGTCAGTCGGTTGAGTTAGAATGGGAGTTAGTCTTTCAGTAGCTGGTCAGTTGCTTGGGTTGAACTGAGAGTTAGTCTTTCAGTCGTCGGTCAGTCGTTTGAGTTCAACTGAGAGTTAGTCGTTGAGTCGTCGGTCATTTGCTTGAGGTGAATTGAGAGATAGTCTTTCGGTCGTCGGTCAGTCTCTTGAGTTGAATTGAGAGATAGTCGTTCAGTCGTCGATCAGTCGCTTGAGTTGTGACTGAGATTTAGTCTTTCAGTCGCTGGTCAATCGCTTGAGTTGAATTGAGAGTTAGTCTTTCAGTCGCCGGTCAGTCGCTTGAGTTGATCTGAAAGTTGGTCTTTCAGTCGTCGGTTAGTCGCTTTGGTTGAATTGAGAGTTAGTCTTTCAGTCGCCGGTCAGTAGCTTGAGTGGAACCGAGATTTAGTCTTTCTGTCCCCGGTCAGTCGCTTGAGTTTAATTTACAGTTAGTCTTCCAGTCTCCAGTCAGTCGCTTGAGTTGAACTGAAAGTTAGTCTTTCAGTCGCCGGTTAATCACTTGAGTTGAACTGATTGTTGGTCTTTCAGTCGCCGGTCAGTCGCTTGAGTTGGACTTAGAGTTAGTCTTTCAGTCGCCGGTCAGTTGCTTGAGTTGAACTGAGAGTTAGTGTTTGAGTCGCCTGTCAGTCGTTTGAGTTGAACTGAGAGTTAGTCTTTCAGTTGCCGGGCAGTCGCTTGTGTTGAACTGAGAGTTAGTCTTTCAGTCGCCGGTCAGTCGCTTGAGTTGAACTGAGAGATAGTCTTTCAGTCGCCGTTGAGTCGCTTGAGTTGAACTTTTGAAATAGTCTTTCAGTCCCCGGTCAGTCGCTTGAGTTAAACTGAGAGATAGTCTTTCAGTCCCCGGTCAGCTGCTTGAGTTGAACTGTGATTTAGTCTTTCAGGCGGCGGTCAGTCGCTCGAGTGGAACTGAGAGTTAGTCTTTCAGTCGCCTGTCAGTCGCTTGAGTTGAACTGAGAGTTAGTCTTTTAGTCCCCGGTCAGTCGCTGGAGTTGAACTGAGAGATAGTCTTTCAGTCGTAGGTGGTCGCTTGAGTTGAATTGAGAGTTAGTCTTTCAGTCGTCGGTTAGTCGCTTGAGTTGAGCTGAGAGTTAGTCTTTCAGTCCCCGGTCAGTCGCTTGAGTTGAACTGAGGGTTAGTCTTTCAGTCGCCTGTCAGTCGCTTGAGTTGAACTGAGAGTTAGTCTTTCAGTCGTTGGTCAGTCGCTTGAGTTGAATTGAGAGTTAGACTTTCAGTCGCCGGGCAGTCACTTGAGTTGAACTGAGAGTTAGTCTTTCAGTCGCCAGTCAGTCGCTTGAGTTGAATCGAGTGTTAGTCTTTCAGTCGCCGGGCAGTCGCTTGAGTTGAATTGAGAGTTAGCCTTTCAGTCGTCGGTCAGTCGCTTGAGTTGAATTGGGAGTTAGTCTTTCAGTCGCCGGTCAGTCGCTTGAGTTGAACTGAGAGTTAGTGTTTGAGTCGCCTGTCAGTCTTTTGAGTTGAACTGAGAGTTAGTCTTTCAGTCGCCGGTCAGTCGCTTGTGTTGAACTGAGAGTTAGTCTTTCAGTCGCCGGTCAGTCGCTTGAATTGAACTGAGAGATAGTCTTTCAGTCCTCGTTGAGTCGCTTGAGTTGAACTTTTGAAATAGTCTTTCAGTCCCCGGTCAGTCGCTTGAGTTAAACTGAGAGATAGTCTTTCAGTCCCCGGTCAGCTGCTTGAGTTGAACTGTGATTTAGTCTTTCAGTCGGCGGTCAATCGCTCGAGTGGATCTGAGAGTTAGTCTTTCAGTCGTCGGTCAGTCGCTTGAGTTGAATTGAGAGTTAGTCTTTCAGTCGCCGGTCAGTCACTGGAGTTGAACTGAGAGTTAGTCTTTCAGTAGCCAGTCAGTCGCTTGAGTTGAATCGAGAGTTAGTCTTTCAGTCGCCGGGCAGCCGCTTGAGTTGAATTGAGAGTTAGTCTTTCAGTCGTCGGTCAGTCACTTGAGTTGAATTGGGAGTTAGTCTTTCAGTCGCCGGTCAGTCGCTTGAGTTGAATTGAGAGTTAGTCTTTCAGTCGCCGGTCAGTCGCTTGAGTTGAATTGAGAGTTAGTCTTTCAGTCGCCGGTCAGTCACTTGAGTTGAACTGAGAGTTAGTCTTTCAGTCGTTGGTCAGTCGCTTGAGTTGAATTGAGAGTTAGTCTTTCAGTCGCCGGTCAGTCGCTTGAGTTGAATTGAGAGTTAGTCTTTCAGTCGTTGTTCAGTCGCTTGAGTTGAACTGGGAGTAAGTCTTTCAGTCGCCGGTCAGTCACTTGAGTTGAACTGAGAGTTAGTCTTTCAGTCGCCGGTCAGTCGCTTGAGTTGAATCGAGAGTTAGTCTTTCAGTCGCCGGGCAGTCGCTTGAGTTGAATTGAGAGTTAGTCTTTCAGTCGTCGGTCAGTCGCTTGAGTTGAATTGAGAGTTAGTCTTTCAGTCGCCGGTCAGTCGCTTGAGTTGAATTGAGAGTGAGTCTTTCAGTCGCCGGTCAGTCGCTTGAGTTGAATTGAGAGTTAGTCTTTCAGTCGTTGGTCAGTCGCTTGAGTTGAAATTAGAGTTAGTCTTTCATTCGCCGGTCAGTCTCTTGAGTTGAATTGAGAGTTAGTCTTTCAGTCGCCGGTCAGTCGCTTGAGTTGAATTGAGAGTTAGTCTTTCAGTCGCCGGTCAGTCGCTTGAGTTGAATTGAGACTTAGTCTTTCAGTCGCCGGTCAGTCACTTGAGTTGAATTGAGAGTTAGTCTTTCAGTCGCCGGTCAGTCGCTTGAGTTGAATTGGGAGTTAGTCTTTCAGTCGCCGATCAGTCACTTGAGATGAATTGAGAGTTAGTCTTTCAGTCGCCGGTCAGTCACTTGAGTTGAACTGAGAGGTAGACTTTAAGTTCCCGTTCAGTCGCTTGAGTTGAACTTGAGAGATAATCGTTCAGTCCCCGGTCAGTCGCTTGAGTTGAACTTGAGAGATAATCGTTCAGTCCCCGGTCAGTCGCTTGAGTTGAATTGAGAGTTAGTCTTTCAGTCGCCGGTCAGTCGCTTGAGTTGAATGGAGAGTTAGTCTTTCAGTCGTCGGTCAGTCGCTTGAGTTGAATTGGGAGTTAGTCTTTCAGTCGCCGGTCAGTCGCTTGAGTCGAATTGAGAGTTAGTCTTTCAGTCGCCGGTCAGTCGCTTGAGTTGATTTGAGAGTTAGTCTTTCAGTCGTTGGTCAGTCGCTTGAGTTGAAATTAGAGTTAGTCTTTCATTCGCCGGTCAGTCGCTTGAGTTGAATTGAGAGGTAGTCTTTCAGTCGCCGGTCAGTCGCTTGAGTTGAATTGAGACTTAGTCTTTCAGTCGTCGGTCAGTCGCTTGAGTTGAATTGAGAGTTAGTCTTTCAGTCGCCGGTCAGTCACTGGAGTTGAACTGAGAGTTAGTCTTTCAGTCGTCGGTCAGTCGCTTGATTTGAATTGAGAGTTAGTCTTTCAGTCGCCTGTCAGTCACTTGAGTTGAACTGAGAGTTAGTCTTTCAGTCGCCGGTCAGTCGCTTGAGTTGAATTGAGAGTTAGTCTTTCACTCGCCGGTCAGTCAGTTGAGTTGAACTGAGAGTTAGTCTTTCAGTCGCCGGTCATTCGCTTGAGTTGAATCGAGAGTTAGTCTTTCAGTCGCCGGGCAGTCGCTTGCGTTGAATTGAGAGTTAGTCTTTCAGTCGTCGGTCAGTCGCTTGAGTTGAATTGAGAGTTAGTCTTTCAGTCGCCGGTCAGTCGCTTGAGTTGAATTGAGAGTTAGTCTTTCAGTCGCCGGTCAGTCACTTGAGTGGAATTGAGAGTTAGTCTTTCAGTCGTTGGTCAGTCGCTTGAGTTGAAATTAGAGTTAGTCTTTCAGTCGCCGGTCAGTCGCTTGAGTTGAATTGAGAGTTAGTCTTTCAGTCGTCGGTCAGTCGCTTGAGTTGAATTGAGAGTTAGTCTTTCAGTCGCCGGTCAGTCGCTTGAGTTGAATTGAGAGTTAGTCTTTCAGTCGCCGGTCAGTCGCTTGAGTGGAATTGAGAGTTAGTCTTTCAGTCGTTGGTCAGTCGCTTGAGTTGAAATTAGAGTTAGTTTTCAGTCGCCGGTCAGTCACTTGAGTTGAACTGAGAGTTAGTCTTTCAGTCGCCGGTCAGTCACTTGAGTTGAACTGAGAGTTAGTCTTTCAGTCGTTGGTCAGTCGCTTGAGTTGAATTGAGAGTTAGTCTTTCAGTTGCCGGTCAGTCACTTGAGCTGAACTGAGAGTTAGTCTTTCAGTCGCCAGTCAGTCGCTTGAGTTGAATCGAGAGTTAGTCTTTCAGTCGCCGGGCAGTCGCTTGAGTTGAATTGAGAGTTAGTCTTTCAGTCGTCGGTCAGTCGCTTGAGTTGAATTGGGAGTTAGTCTTTCAGTCGCCGGTCAGTCGCTTGAGTTGAATTGAGAGTTAGTCTTTCAGTCGCCGGTCAGTCGCTTGAGTTGAATTGAGAGTTAGTCTTTCAGTCGTTGGTCAGTCGCTTGAGTTGAAATTAGAGTTAGTCTTTCATTCGCCGGTCAGTCGCTTGAGTTGAATTGAGAGTTAGTCTTTCAGTCGCCGGTCAGTCGCTTGAGTTGAATTGAGACTTAGTCTTTCAGTCGCCGGTCAGTCACTTGAGTTGAACTGAGAGTTAGTCTTTCAGTCGTTGGTCAGTCGCTTGAGTTGAATTGAGAGTTAGTCTTTCAGTCGCCGGTCAGTCGCTTGAGTTGAATCGAGAGTTAGTCTTTCAGTCGCCTGGCAGTCGCTTGAGTTGAATTGAGAGTTAGTCTTTCAGTCGCCGGTCAGTCACTTGAGTTGAACTGAGAGTTAGTCTTTCAGTCGCCGGTCAGTCACTTGAGTTGAATTGAGAGTTAGTCTTTCAGTCGCCGGTCAGTCGCTTGAGTTGAATTGGGAGTTAGTCTTTCAGTCGCCGATCAGTCACTTGAGATGAATTGAGAGTTAGTCTTTCAGTCGCCGGTCAGTCACTTGAGTTGAACTGAGAGGTAGACTTTAAGTTCCCGTTCAGTCGCTTGAGTTGAACTTGAGAGATAATCGTTCAGTCCCCGGTCAGTCGCTTGAGTTGAACTTGAGAGATAATCGTTCAGTCCCCGGTCAGTCGCTTGAGTTGAATTGAGAGTTAGTCTTTCAGTCGCCGGTCAGTCGCTTGACTTGAATGGAGAGTTAGTCTTTCAGTCGTCGGTCAGTCGCTTGAGTTGAATTGGGAGTTAGTCTTTCAGTCGCCGGTCAGTCGCTTGAGTCGAATTGAGAGTTAGTCTTTCAGTCGCCGGTCAGTCGCTTGAGTTGATTTGAGAGTTAGTCTTTCAGTCGTTGGTCAGTCGCTTGAGTTGAAATTAGAGTTAGTCTTTCATTCGCCGGTCAGTCGCTTGAGTTGAATTGAGAGTTAGTCTTTCAGTCGCCGGTCAGTCGCTTGAGTTGAATTGAGACTTAGTCTTTCAGTCGTCGGTCAGTCGCTTGAGTTGAATTGAGAGTTAGTCTTTCAGTCGCCGGTCAGTCACTGGAGTTGAACTGAGAGTTAGTCTTTCAGTCGTCGGTCAGTCGCTTGATTTGAATTGAGAGTTAGTCTTTCAGTCGCCTGTCAGTCACTTGAGTTGAACTGAGAGTTAGTCTTTCAGTCGCCGGTCAGTCGCTTGAGTTGAATTGAGAGTTAGTCTTTCACTCGCCGGTCAGTCACTTGAGTTGAACTGAGAGTTAGTCTTTCAGTCGCCGGTCATTCGCTTGAGTTGAATCGAGAGTTAGTCTTTCAGTCGCCGGGCAGTCGCTTGCGTTGAATTGAGAGTTAGTCTTTCAGTCGTCGGTCAGTCGCTTGAGTTGAATTGAGAGTTGGTCTTTCAGTCGCCGGCCAGTCGCTTGAGTTGAATTGAGAGTTAGTCTTTCAGTCGCCGGTCAGTCACTTGAGTGGAATTGAGAGTTAGTCTTTCAGTCGTTGGTCAGTCGCTTGAGTTGAAATTAGAGTTAGTCTTTCAGTCGCCGGTCAGTCGCTTGAGTTGAATTGAGAGTTAGTCTTTCAGTCGTCGGTCAGTCGCTTGAGTTGAATTGAGAGTTAGTCTTTCAGTCGCCGGTCAGTCGCTTGAGTTGAATTGAGAGTTAGTCTTTCAGTCGCCGGTCAGTCGCTTGAGTGGAATTGAGAGTTAGTCTTTCAGTCGTTGGTCAGTCGCTTGAGTTGAAATTAGAGTTAGTTTTCAGTCGCCGGTCAGTCACTTGAGTTGAACTGAGAGTTAGTCTTTCAGTCGCCGGTCAGTCACTTGAGTTGAACTGAGAGTTAGTCTTTCAGTCGTTGGTCAGTCGCTTGAGTTGAATTGAGAGTTAGTCTTTCAGTTGCCGGTCAGTCACTTGAGTTGAACTGAGAGTTAGTCTTTCAGTCGCCAGTCAGTCGCTTGAGTTGAATCGAGAGTTAGTCTTTCAGTCGCCGGGCAGTCGCTTGAGTTGAATTGAGAGTTAGTCTTTCAGTCGTCGGTCAGTCGCTTGAGTTGAATTGGGAGTTAGTCTTTCAGTCGCCGGTCAGTCGCTTGAGTTGAATTGAGAGTTAGTCTTTCAGTCGCCGGTCAGTCGCTTGAGTTGAATTGAGAGTTAGTCTTTCAGTCGTTGGTCAGTCGCTTGAGTTGAAATTAGAGTTAGTCTTTCATTCGCCGGTCAGTCGCTTGAGTTGAATTGAGAGTTAGTCTTTCAGTCGCCGGTCAGTCGCTTGAGTTGAATTGAGACTTAGTCTTTCAGTCGCCGGTCAGTCACTTGAGTTGAATTGAGAGTTAGTCTTTCAGTCGCCGGTCAGTCACTTGAGTTGAACTGAGAGTTAGTCTTTCAGTCGTTGGTCAGTCGCTTGAGTTGAATTGAGAGTTAGTCTTTCAGTCGCCGGTCAGTCGCTTGAGTTGAATTGAGACTTTTTCTTTCAGTCGCCGGTCAGTCACTTGAGTTGAATTGAGAGTTAGTCTTTCAGTCGCCTGTCAGTCACTTGAGTTGAACTGAGAGTTAGTCTTTCAGTCGTTGGTCAGTCGCTTGAGTTGAATTGAGAGTTAGTCTTTCAGTCGCCGGTCAGTCGCTTGAGTTGAATCGAGAGTTAGTCTTTCAGTCGCCTGGCAGTCGCTTGAGTTGAATTGAGAGTTAGTCTTTCAGTCGCCGGTCAGTCACTTGAGTTGAACTGAGAGTTAGTCTTTCAGTCGTTGGTCAGTCGCTTGAGTTGAATTGAGAGTTAGTCTTTCAGTCGCCGGTCAGTCACTTGAGTTGAACTGAGAGTTAGTCTTTCAGTCGTCGGTCAGTCGCTTGATTTGAATTGAGAGTTAGTCTTTCAGTCGCCTGTCAGTCACTTGAGTTGACCTGAGAGTTAGTCTTTCAGTCGCCGGTCAGTCGCTTGAGTTGAATTGAGAGTTAGTCTTTCAGTCGCCGGTCAGTCACTTGAGTTGAACTGAGAGTTAGTCTTTCAGTCGCCGGTCAGTCGCTTGAGTTGAATCGAGAGTTAGTCTTTCAGTCGCCGGGCAGTCGCTTGAGTTGAATTGAGAGTTAGTCTTTCAGTCGTCGGTCAGTCGCTTGAGTTGAATTGAGAGTTAGTCTTTCAGTCGCCGGTCAGTCGCTTGAGTTGAATTGAGAGTTAGTCTTTCAGTCGCCGGTCAGTCACTTGAGTGGAATTGAGAGTTAGTCTTGCAGTCGCCAGTCAGTCACTTGAGTTGAAATTAGAGTTAGTCTTTCAGTCGCCGGTCAGTCGCTTGAGTTGAATTGAGAGTTAGTCTTTCAGTCGTCGGTCAGTCGCTTGAGTTGAATTGAGAGCTAGTCTTTCAGTCGCCGGTCAGTCGCTTGAGTTGAATTGAGAGTTAGTCTTTCAGTCGCCGGTCAGTCGCTTGAGTGGAATTGAGAGTTAGTCTTTCAGTCGTTGGTCAGTCGCTTGAGTTGAAATTAGAGTTAGTCTTTCAGTCGCCGGTCAGTCACTTGAGTTGAACTGAGAGTTAGTCTTTCAGTCGCCGGTCAGTCACTTGAGTTGAACTGAGAGTTAGTGTTTCAGTCGTTGGTCAGTCGCTTGAGTTGAATTGAGAGTTAGTCTTTCAGTCGCCGGTCAGTCACTTGAGTTGAACTGAGAGTTAGTCTTTCAGTCGCCAGTCAGTCGCTTGAGTTGAATCGAGAGTTAGTCTTTCAGTCGCCGGGCAGTCGCTTGAGTTGAATGGAGAGTTAGTCTTTCAGTCGTCGGTCAGTCGCTTGAGTTGAATTGGGAGTTAGTCTTTCAGTCGCCGGTCAGTCGCTTGAGATGAATTGAGAGTTAGTCTTTCAGTCGCCGGTCAGTCGCTTGAGTTGATTTGAGAGTTAGTCTTTCAGTCGTTGGTCAGTCGCTTGAGTTGAAATTAGAGTTAGTCTTTCATTCGCCGGTCAGTCGCTTGAGTTGAATTGAGAGTTAGTCTTTCAGTCGCCGGTCAGTCGCTTGAGTTGAATTGAGACTTAGTCTTTCAGTCGCCGGTCAGTCACTTGAGTTGAATTGAGAGTTAGTCTTTCAGTCGCCGGTCAGTCACTTGAGTTGAACTGAGAGTTAGTCTTTCAGTCGTTGGTCAGTCGCTTGAGTTGAATTGAGAGTTATTCTTTCAGTCGCCGGTCAGTCGCTTGAGTTGAATCGAGAGTTAGTCTTTCAGTCGCCGGGCAGTCGCTTGAGTTGAATTGAGAGTTAGTCTTTCAGTCGTCGGTCAGTCGCTTGAGTTGAACTGAGAGTTAGTCTTTCAGTCGCCGTTCAGTCACTTGAGTTGAACTGAGAGGTAGTCTTTCAGTCGCCGGTCAGTCGCTTGAGTTGAATCGAGAGTTAGTCTTTCAGTCGCCGGGCAGTCGCTTGAGTTGAATTGAGAGTTAGTCTTTCAGTCGTCGGTCAGTCGCTTGAGTTGAATTGAGAGTTAGTCTTTCAGTCGCCGGTCAGTCGCTTTAGTTGAATTGAGAGTTAGTCTTTCAGTCGTTGGTCAGTCGCTTGAGTTGAAATTAGAGTTAGTCTTTCATTCGCCGGTCAGTCGCTTGAGTTGAATTGAGAGTTAGTCTTTCAGTCGCCGGTCAGTCGCTTGAGTTGAATTGAGAGTCTTTCATTCGCCGGTCAGTCACTTGAGTTGAATTGAGAGTTAGTCTTTCAGTCGCCAGTCAGTCACTTGAGTTGAACTGAGAGGTAGACTTTAAGTTCCCGTTCAGTCGCTTGAGTTGAACTTGAGAGATAATCGTTCAGTCCCCGGTCAGTCGCTTGAGTGGAACTTGAGAGATAATCGTTCAGTCCCCGGTCAGTCGCTTGAGTTGAATTGAGAGTTAGTCTTTCATTCGTCGGTCAGTCGCTTGAGTTGAATTGAGAGTTAGTCTTTCAGTCGCTGTCAGTCGCTTGAGTTGAATTGAGAGTTAGTCTTTCAGTCGCCGGTCAGTCACTTGAGTTGAATTGAGAGTTAGTCTTTCAGTCGCCGGTCAGTCACTTGAGTTGAACTGAGAGGTAGACTTTAAGTTCCCGTTCAGTCGCTTGAGTTGAACTTGAGAGATAATCGTTCAGTCCCCGGTCAGTCGCTTGAGTTGAACTTGAGAGATAATCGTTCAGTCCCCGGTCAGTCGCTTGAGTTGAATTGAGAGTTAGTCTTTCAGTCGTCGGTCAGTCGCTTGAGTTGAATTGAGAGTTTGTCGTTCAGTCGTCGGTTAGTCGCTTGAGTTGAATTGAGAGTTAGTCTTCCAGTGGGAGTTGACAGCGAGAGTATAGTGAGTTCAGAGGACAGCGCCAAGTGCATATCAGTTGCGTGTTGTCAGTCTGAAGTTCAAGTGTGATTCGATTCAATGTGTTTGTTCTGAGTGTTTCAACAGCATCTGAAGCATAACGTTTGCGGTGTGCTTAGCCCTTAAGAGACAAAGTGATTTGAGCAGTAACTGTTGTTCTCATTTATTACAATGTTTTTTAATGTAAAATCGTAGGTTGGCTTTGAGAATAAATTCTTGCGGGTAGAAAAAGCCGTGTGATCGCAACAAATGTTTGCGAAATGTAATGTATTATACCTCCTTTGAGCATAATTCTTGAGTTTTCGATTTTCTAATCGGGTATTTCTGTACTTTCCTAAAACATTGACTATAATGAAAAGAGACATTTTCTTGTAATAATTAACTAGTTGTATTAAGCGGTATATAAAGCCGTGAATGTTACATTTAATGATATTTTCGAATCGGGATATTAGTTTCTTTAAACGACAATCCACTGTTATTAATACTTGGTATTATTAGCTGTAGTGTATGTAACGCATATTGTAGATATGTAGTGCAATATGTTTTATTACGCAATTATACAGGTACTTCTTGCCACATCCTTGTATACCATATCTCTTGTTTATTTATTCCATTTCTGCTTGAATGTCTCACACAACAACAAAAATATAAGCAGTAGCATCCTACATTAACACATCATTACTATTGTGAACAAAGTGATTTATCCCAAGTAGTAACGGTTAGAGAAAGGTGGTGTAATGTGCAGATATTGTAATATCAGTCTGGAATGCGGAGAGGGGAAATTAGTTCCATAGTGGCATGGCAATGGGGAGAAAATATAGTTAGTATTACTAGCAAGGGTAACCAAAATTCTCTGACTCAAGGTGCCCCGAGTATTACAATTATGTACATTTTCAGTACACGTCAAAGTTGCCCATCAAAAATCATACGTTTCGTGTTATGAATACCGGCAGCAACGTTACAAAGTACTGACAAATTGGAACCAATAAAACGTATGTCTCCGAAGCGGCTGACGCCACAAGAAAGTTACGTAAACCGTCTTTTAAAGAAATCTACATTTTTCTGTTGTACATGTTTGCTATCTCTTAATGTTCACCAGTATATACTATTGGTCATTAAAAATATCTTAAATATGTGGTATTTTCATCAAACTTCTTAAAGCCGTTTTTGGGAAACAAAAATATTCGAAAAACTACAAGTAAAGGGTAGATTATGTTGGAGGGGATTTCTTCAAATTCTTCCTGTGGCATCTTTTGAAAATGCTCAACCGCTGTTAAAGACAGTCACACAAGCACCCTTTGTATTTGCGATGAAGTCTCGCTATTGAAGTTTTGGTTGGAATACAGTACTTCCTCCATCTTCTCGTACTTGATAGAGAAAGTAAAAACTGACTTGCCATGCACGAACAGTTGTGTTTGATTTTCATTTATCACGCATGCAACCAAAACCTTTTTAAAATGAAACTATACTAAACAGAAATGTATCAACAATAACATAATTTACATGGAAGGATGACAATAATTTGTATAAATACTATAATATATAAGGAATTCCGTGGGTTTCTAAATGTGCGTCAGATATTTCCTTTTAGGCAAGTATTGTGTCCTTTAATTAGCTTGTACTATCTTTCACAAAAGTAAATACCCATCTTCGGTGAGACGTGCGCGAAGGGTCACCTAATTCTCAGGTGTGCTTGCATCTTAGGTGGTATGAGAATTAAATTAGTCATATGTTTCCCTTACTGTTCGGAGGACATGGCAGCTATGTCGCCTCGCAACTCACTTCACCTCGTGGCTTTGAAAAGCAATATTTCTACATTAACGGGCAAACATTGTGGATTCAAGTTCATTGCACCTGCAAAAAATACGTTCTTATCGTGTTTCTATTAAGTTGTGGACTAGAACTAAAATGATTCCAGTGTTGGTCCTAGACTTCTAAAACGTGAGCAGGCCATATCCGTGTGTTGGCAATAGCTGTGCTGGCTAAGGCGTGTTTTTTCATATGAGGAGTGTGTGCTGACAGGGGCTCGAATCCCACTTAACATAATTTTTTTTCTCCCCTCCTTTCTTAACGGGAACATTATTATTTATATAACCTGAGCGAAATATAAGACAAACTAATGGAAACTATTTCTAATAAAGCTCCTCCTTTAGGTATTTTTATTCCGCCTGCCGTTGTAACCTTTCCCACCGTCTTATGAATGCTGCAGTATGATGGAAATTTTACAAATGAATGCTTCCTAAGATATCAATTGCTGAAATGAAGCAGGGAACACTAAGTTGCCAAACCTAAATTGTCAAACATTCCCCTTGAGATTAATATTTCCCTTAAAACATTCACATTAAAAAGCATCTCTATTAATTTCGTAGGCTATTACCATATTAAAACATATAAATGCGCAATAGTGTAAATTACCAGATCTGGATGCCAGTGAATATGATACATCAAACAGAACAGAATGCTGTTGTTGAAGCAACCTTTGCACCCAGCAAGGTTGTCATGTAATTTATTTCCAAGCAGACACAACGTTGCCATGTTCCCATTAACTCAATTTGTAGCAGTGTGCCTTCATCTGATTTTCCGTTCCTCATAAAAAGGTGTAGAGAACTAAATACGTTTGTTAATCTTGCATGACAGAAAATAAATATGCGAAAGACGAGGCTCGAACTCCCGCCAGATAGCATTTCTGAATTTCACAGTCAACGACGAAGCGCTCTTGGCTATTCGTTAGTTAGGCACTCTTGCTCTATCATATGATATTAAGGTTGCTGTCACTACCTTAGCAGCTAATTTCACTGCAAGGCGGAAAGTTCGTGTGCACCTTTAGAAATGGTTTAAAAATTTGCGTTTCTTTTTCTAAGTATTCGCTTACATTTATTTAGAGGAATAAGGAAAGGGAATATTTCTATAACAAACACGAGTATCGCAGTGTTTAGTGTCGAGTTTAAGTTCGTATGACTGACAAATGAGATTGAAATCACTAATATCAATAATTAATTTATATTTATTACCTACGCAGAATATATGCCTATCTTCAAGAACAGTGACGTCTTTAAGCTGGTAGCTGTAGTCCTGCCTTAACAGGACCAGCATGTCCCACACATGTTCAATAGGATTCAGATCAGGACTCTCAGTAGCTATGCTAATATATGGCTTCCCACCTCTTGCAGATAATTTTTGACCAAATCTGGACTAAGAGGGCGTGCGTTGACGTTCACTGAAAGAACAGTATCGCCTATAAATGGGCCAATTGGTACAGAAAACGAATTTAGTAAAATGCAAGGGTATCATGATTGTTTAACGAGGCCTTCGCACCTTCCCCTCCTTTCCCTCTCTTTAACCCTCTCCCATGACAGCGCTATTCATGCTACTGGCTGGACTTAGTTACAACCAATGACACGTCGGTCTGAAAGGATAGTATTGGTTTTTTTCTGGTCCCACAGTAAACAGTTACCACTCTCTTTACCCTTCTCCAGTACTATTCATGTACAATCGCTATTTTCGCCTATAAAGGGGCATGCTACATGCTAGTTATAGGTAACTAATGACACGTCGACATGAAAGTCAAGTATTGCTTTTTTTCTGATCGCTCAGCAAATCGTTACTCATTAACCTCAACTGTAGTTTGATTCACACCATGCCGTATAAATCAGAAGCTACATATGGCCAGATTATTGGTCTATGTCAAGCTGGTAACAGTTCGACAAATTTCAGAAACTGTGCAGATTCACAAAAATGTAATTAAATTTTAACCACACCCCAGATAGGCGGTTTACTGCATAGATATTAGAAGAAAACCTTGCATTTGAAAGCAGAGACTGTATTATAATATAACGTAATAAAGCTAGTTTGATACGATTTTTAATTTCAGTATAAATGTAAGGAGAATTTGTAGAAGGAATAAACGTTCTTATACTTTTCAATATAATATTGAATTATGTTTACTGTAAGGCTGTACACGTTTTTATGATACTAAGGACAAAGTAAATTTTTGTTATAACACAGAGTAGTTTAACACAATGAATGCTGCTTATTATAAGCAATATTTACAGCATTTTTCCATAATAACAGGCATTAAGAATTTGGAGATACGATAAATCTGAAGAGAATTAAAACGTGGTTTTCTGGGACGTCAGGTGTATCCGCGCTCCCCCTCCTCCACCTTTCGTTGTCCTCATTACAGCGCTACACCTCTAGCCCCGTATTGCAACTGTTATTAGTGACTAGTTAAGCCTCATTCCTTACAAGACCCCGTACCACGATAAGAAACCGAGGGGTGATCCCAAACAGTGCATATTACTAAGTTCGTTTTGTGTACATGAGTAGCCAAACATTCGCTTAGGTACCTCTGAGCTGTTAGCATTGTGAAAATCTTCTCCCCCCGTTTCCATACCGTTGGCAACCATTAGGTAACCGCAGATTGAAATGGGACTCATCTGTGAACAGAACACAGCACCACTGTTTATTCCTGCAATCCCTAAGATCATTTGCAAAATGGAATCGTTCAATATGGTGCATCCTGAGCAATTTGATCAGTTGTAGGTCTACTTGATATCAATTAATCTGTTAACACTTTGGTCGAAATCGAGTATCCATGCATGTTAAATTGCCGAGCTACGATCGTAGCTGGCAGATTGCGCTTCCGAATAACTGTCAAGAGCAGTTTCCTGTCTTCGTTTTAATTTGTAGCTCTCCGACGACCCAAACTTGGGCTTCTGGTGTATTCCAGTGTCTCTTTAAACCGTTGAATGGCATCATGGATTATACTTCTAGTCATATTCATCACAATTAAAATGTAACGTACACTACGTCCATCATTTTTAGGGCTGGCCTCCAGCTACACATTCAGGCGCATGTTTTTAAAATAAAATGTGACATAACTTACATTCATAATATGTACAAATAAAGAAATAATGATAATGAAGCAAGCACAAAATGATTGAGTCACTTTTGCTATAACTGAAACTTTCTATACATAATTGCATTAATTACACATATTACGCTACAATCGTTTGTTTATAAAAACATTCAAAGTAGCTTACACGATTCCATGATAATAAGTGCTTGGCATATCTTATAACAAGCTAACGTATTGTAACATGCAAGCAAATATAAAAGTGTCCTTTTCTTTTTTAGTTTCTCTACACGTACATAAGTAGAGGAGGTATTGTATTCCACCAAAAAATTCAATGTCGAGATTTCACCGGAAGTATATATTTTGAGGGCTCTTGAATAAAAAAAAGCATTTTTAGAAAAAGGTCCGTGTGTGTGTGTGTGTGTGTGTGTGTGTGTGTGTGTGTGTGTGTGTGTGTGTGTGTGTGTGTGTCAGTGTGTCTGTCAGCATAACTCAAAAACGAAAAATCGGTTTAAAACCAAAGTTGGTGTTTAAGTTTAACGTCTTTCAAGGGTGCGACACGAGAATTTTGATGAAAATTGCACCACCCTAAACTACCCTTTACATGGAAAAATTTTCGAAAATTTTGATTTTCTTGAAAATGGCTCTAACGATTTTTATTAAAATGCCATATTTTTAAGATGTTTATATGACAAATGAAATGTTTCTAGCATTACCACCAACCTGTGCTAAGCCACACTGAAATCAAGCTAAGCATTTGGAAATTTTTTTCTTTGTATGGTGTGCACTTCAAAATTTCAAAGGCAACATTAACTAGACGGCCGGTATTTGATCATCTTTGCAGTAACTCATTGGCTATAGCTTCACAGTGACTAAGGGGCACTAGGACCGAAATTTCTATTTTCTACATTTTTATGCATAATTGTTTCAAATTTGTAAAGAACTTAATTATACCATTATGTAGTTTTATGTAAACTTTCAGCTCAGTGTGATGAGTAGTTTGGGAGTTATAAATATTTTATTATACTTTCATGCTAGAGTAATGTTTATTATAAATAGGCGTATGATCCTAACAAAATTATCTGTAGGAATCTTTTATGTTTTTTATGCCAAATGTTAATTCATAAATAGTATCGGTTATTGTTTTTCATATGTTAAGAGACACAGTCAGAAAAAATATTTTATATTTTCCTGTTATCAACATTTTTTCAGTATTTTTGCATGCGGGAAAATTAATTATGGGAAAATGAACAACACTACATAAAGAATAACTGAGCGTTTACACGTGGTTATGAAGTACTCGTATATCCATGCCAAGTTTCACCAACATTGGAAAAAACCTCATGCGCATGCACCAATATATGCACTGAAAATGTATATTTGAGAAAAATATACTTTTATGAAACTTGCACTCTGTGGTGCAAAATATGTAGTTTACCCTGGTGTTTAAAACTGCCCTGATATATAAGTCCTACCAATCTTCAACTGCTTTTCTGCCTCCTGCTTCATTTGGCAAATTTCCCCTTGTAACATACTGCTTCTCGCCGAGAAGACTACATAACCGGCCGGGAGGGACAGAGTCGTTGACCACGTCCCACCTCCAGTACTACACCCCATTCATGACGCCTGTGTTGGGCAGAGGTGGGGGACGCAGCGGTCGGGAGGTATGCCTTGGCCCGGACGGGCAGTTGTGCCACGGGGTTACTTACTTTAACATGCTGCTTGCTTCTTTTCAGTTGATAATCGAGCACTCTCATATAACCTGCGATTGTCACATTTCTTTACTATTCTTGCTGCCATATTAATGAGAGGTTGATTTTGCACTTTAGTTCCTGTGTAGCACTGCAGCCCATATCAAATTCTGCTACAGTATTAGCCACAGCAATTTGCAACCTTCTGCATGAGCCAAAATAGCTTTGGGGCACTTGCACCGAATCACAGAATTAAGGCACTCACTTTGATTTGGGTTCCACCATATATGCAGCAACACATATAACAGCATTATTTTGGTAACCACATATTCTGATAGCTTGACTGTCATCTTCCCATGACTCTAAGGCTTCTTCCCCCATATCATTCTCTTGTTATACTTATAAGCACCATGAACTGGGCCCCTGGGGACACCAGGCATTTCTGTAAATGGTGACGCCCGGCATTTAAATGCTATGAAAATACCTTTAAAATGGTGGAAGGACAAAAACTATTGTTATTTAATGACCAAAGGCCCATACAAGACTAAAAAAAATTGAAAATTTCATTATTTTTTGCTGAAATTTTCGTTCTTGAGTCCCTGTACATTTCTGTGATAAAACTATAACGTATAACAACTTTTTTGAAATACAATAGAACCTTTCATATGCCGTTACTTAAATCCTCTATAAACCATTGGCCATGGGTGTCGAAAAGTAGCTTCGACGTTACGACTCCCTCCTTGTATTCCCTTTTGCATTTTGCATGCTGCTAGGTCGCATTGCAGGTTGCTTTTCTGGAATTCGGGGAGGGAAATCTAGAGGATTCTGCTTTATTGGCAGATGGGCTAAATATGGTGGATGTAGCTAAAAGTTCAAGAAGAATGTTTAAGAACCATTGCTAAATCAACACAGAGTTTTAGAATACCTCCTCCCCCAAATTAAAGCCACATGGACCTTTGAGTGCTCAACGAACGTACGGTGTATTATGTTTTGTAAATGTTATAACTCTCCATGAATAAGCATAATTTGGGTAGTTAGTAAGCAAATTTTAAGAAATGTGCAACAGGTGTAAGAAAGATTTTAAAATACCTCGAAATTTATATGTATGATAATATTTCTTCCTTCTTTTTGTTTCAGGTACATTGAAGCAGTCGTGCTTATTAATCTTCAAACTTTACGTGAGTGGAGTTTTAATATAATTGTAGCACAAATGGTGTAATAAGTTTTGATAGGTTATTGTAAACATGGAAGTCAAAGTTTGGGTGTGTAGGCGACTGAGTATTTTGCGTTTGCCATCCAAATATATTTGTCTAATGAACATTGTGTTTTAGTTAAGCTTATTTATGCTTCAGACAGTGGCGGTTCTAGAGGCCAAATCTGAAAGGCGAGGCTTGGAAACGTTAATTTATCAAATGTTTAATTACTCTACCACTTATAGTCCATTTTATAATTATTCTGATGTTGCAACTAAGGTGTGCATAGCAGTAAAGTGCAACCAGCTCCTAAAGCACGATTTACTCCACATGGAAAATGTATTCGGATGTCTCTCATTGGCTAAAATTATACCTTGTCCCACTCTTAGATGACAGTATGGAGTTAAATGGGATATATCTGTTTATCTAGCGCATACGAGTTGCCATTAGCCTCGTCCTTTTCTACCCTCGCACTGTTGCCAGGTTCCTAATAGCATGGTATAAATATTCATTTGTTATAAATTTCAGGTTTGAACACATTATCCTACGCAGAATTTTTTTCTCTATCAGGTTATATCCTTTTTAGAGTTATTATACATTTCTATATGCCCATATTTCTTCAGAAAACATTTTTTTTTTTCAATAGAAGTCCGATGTTTGCTATTTGTATACTCATCACGCATTAATTAACAAACTAACTGCTAGAATGCGTCTATATTTTTTTCTTAAATAGAGTAAACTATAGTGCTACTACCTGCCCACTTTTAATTCTCTATGTTTATTCGGTTAAGTGTTATAATTTTTTAAATTAAATGTTTTCGGAAAATTTTATATCTGTGCACTGCAAAAGTTACGCAGTGTGAAACTTTTTTGTTATTGAGTTTACATCAGGGAACCAGCGAGAACAAATGTTGAGGAGGGTTGGAGAAAGTTTTTAAAATAAACCAAAAGGCCGTAACTTCTTTCTTTTATCCAGTAAGGCAAACAAAAGGTATTCATCTATTCAGCGTATTATCGCGCCAGGCCTGAACAGAAGATAGTATAAGGAGCAGCACTAGCATTAGTTCGAAACAAGTCGTGTGTGTAACTGTGTGGAATCTATGAGCTGTTATTGCGTTATTTGTTTAATATTCTCGTAAATATTTGTAGTTATTGGAGGGGGAAGCTAGGAAGAGACGATATATTGATAAATTAAGAAGTAAGGAACGCCAAATAATTATGAATGTGTTAGATTATTTTTGAAGTAAAATGCGTGCAAGTAAGGCAGTAGAAGAAACGGGTGTTCAGAAGCAGTAGTGTATAGGATTAAAAAGGAAGTAATGAAAGGACCTCTAACAACGCCATCGAAAAAGAAAGCAAAAAGGGCCGGAGAAAAAACGCTAGGTTAACGCAATATGATGGAATAGTACAAAGTGGGGTGCGGCCAATTGTTCATTCTTTACAGTTTGCGAATATTCCACCCACACTGAATATAATTTTGTCATGGGTCAACAGTGATGAGACCCTACCAAATATCTCAAGGGCCACTCTTAGTCGGTTCTTACATGATTTGGGGTTCGAATATGAAAGAAGGGGTAACAAGTGCATATTAATAGAAAGAGACGATATCGATATCATCAGATGGCCACATAAATATCTAAAAGACGTAAAAAGGTTTAGGGACCAGGGGAAATCAGTTGTTTATACAGACAAGTCATTTATAAATTTAGGCTATACAGTGACAGAGGCATAGAGGGATACCAAAGTTAAAAATGTCCGTCAAGCAGCAATTGAAGGACTAAGTACTGTATGCCCAGCACAAGAAGGCGAGGCTTAGGAATGTGTAACGTAATCATGTTTTGCTTCCCGCGCGGTGTTTATGTCTAGTTTCCGAGTATGATAAGGATGCTAGGTTCGTTTAAAATACACAGTGTTGTCACATAACTCACCTAGAAGTCCAGTTGTCGTGCAAGATCCGAGTCGGAGAAGTCGTCACCTTCGCTGCTGTCACTACCGCTCTCTGGATCTTCGTCAGACCTCCTAGTGATACAATAAAATTGTCTATTGCATCTTTCACTAGCCCATCCTTTTGCCTGAACTCATCCTCAAGTTTCTTAACGTGCCTAACATAGCCCTCCCAATCAGCTGTTGTAACGGAGTTCACTGCACTTTCACACACCTGCTGTAGATTTCTTAAATGTAGATCACCGGTTACATTATGCTCTCTCTCTCCCTCTCTCTCTTACATGTTTTATTGCTGCCCATACCAATTCTATAGCGTTCAACTCGCACATATAAGGAGGTAATCTAAGAACCGTATGCCCATGCATTTCTATTATTCTGTCGATATGGTATATTTTTTCCTTTGGTTTATGTATTTGAATTAAATCAAACAAGTCGGTCTTTCGCATTGCAGCAGAATATGAAATGTTGTTCTCCAACCATTGTACCATTTCTTGCTTTACAACATATTTCGACGGAGGCTTATTTTCTTATACGCTGTGGTATAGAGCATTATCAAGCACGATGACACTATTGCAGGGTATATTAGGTAACAGTTTCTCCTCCAACCATTTCTGGAAATTTTGTCCATTCCTTTGGCCATGATAATCGCCGCTAGCAAGTCCAGCTTTGAATATCAAAGAAGCTCCGGGTATGAAAACTTCGTTGCTGCCTGCATTTACAAGAATCAGGCGGTTTGAAGAGCTAGTGTTTGTCGTAATCCCGTAGATATCATCACTCTGCCAGCACTTCCCAAATGTCAAATTATTGTCCACCCAGGACTCATCAATGTAAATGATATTTCTCCCAGCATTTCTGTATCCATTTATAGCTCTTAGGTATTTAGCTCTCCAGTTAACTATATCTGGACATTCAATAAGTAATTTTCTCTTACTTCCACATCGCTTCCATTTGAAACCCATATCGTGCAATAGCTTCCGCAGAGTTTCTCTTCCCCAAGGAAAATTTATTTTTTCCCTAATTGCTGCAAGTAGCTTCGGTACAGTGGGCACTTGTTTTTTAACCAAATAAAAGTCTCGAATTACGTTTTTAGTTACTGTTCTATCAAAGTCATCACAATGAAATTTGCATTCCTCGGCCTTTGGTCTCTTTTTCCCCGGAGTATGAAGTGATTTTTCACCAGCTTTAACACCTTCTCTTCTTATTCTTGTTTCACTATGTTACGATATCCCACAATAATTTGCCACACGTAAATTTCTTTGTGATAATAAACATTTCAATTGTCCTGATTTCGCTTCTTCGTCACACACCTCTATCACTTTTCGAATTACCTCCCTTGCTTCACTGTGAATACTTCGTCCCTTCTTTCGAACTGCAGCTATATGTAAATATTAAGCCAAGAATAAAACTAACAAAATACGAGTATATAACTGTAGCGCCGTAGCGCGAGAGCCAAATAATGCATAATACTAAAAAATCTCTGCACCTGCACCTAATACTGCAAAGCGCATTAGATCTGGCAACGCGGGTGACTCATATGCATTCTCATGCACTCATTTCCTAGTAAACAGATACGCTACCGGAGCAGATAAACAATTGAAGCCCCCTCTGCCCTTCATTCCCCTCTAGCCTTCTTGTCGTGGGCATACAGTACATGACTCAGGCCTCCTGGGGGTCGCGCGGAGAAAGATTCGCCACTAGTACATGTTGCAACACTGCGCTCCATTTAACGTGTACTGTCATCTAAGGGTGGAATTCGCTTTAGACACCGCGCGGTCACATCCTTCATTGGTTCGAGCAGAGTTCATTGCTAACCCGCTTTCATGAGGTTCATATCTAAATTACTAGTTTTATTTTAATTAGTTTTAGTATCATTGTTGACATATTAATGTTTCTGACATTGTTATATATGGCTTATTACTATTATGATATTACTTTCATCGTTATTATCATCATCAAACGGTACTGATATGCTAGAATAGATGTTCAAAATAATGCCCCTGTTGATTGATACAATGTTGCAACTGTCTCCCTCTATACATATGGACGTTTCTGAGAACTACGGGTGTGATAGAGGTTCATGCTTCACGATTCTTTGACGTAAGACCTCTTTATTCAGGGGATCTATCGGATCACTTTGAAACGCAATATTCCTGATGTGACCCGAAAGAAAAAAAAAATGAATGGGGTTAGATTAGGACATCTTGGTGACCAAGGTTACAGGTTCATAATAGTAAGGTGGTGCACCATATTGTTGGTACCAGGGTTTTAACACCAGTCGTACCGGAAACTCACCAAAAAAAAATGCTGAAGCTCACCTTGCAGGGATTCCGGATATCGAGGTCCTCTAGGTCCGGCTGGGAGAGAGACAACTCCGATAACATTGACCCCAAGAATACCACACCAAACATTTAAGTCCCAGTGGTTTTGTAACTGCATTTCGTAACCAGTGAGGTTACCCAGTGAGGGACCCAGTCGTGCATGCTGGTTTTTTTAACGTCCTCCAACGTGATGTCATATAGGACAGTGAGTGACTGAAATGGGTGAAATGATGCTCAAATGAGCCCGAGGTCCATAGTGCTTTAAGTTACTCGACATTCATCTTCTCATGATAAGGGGAAACCTCGGAGGGGAAAGGGAGAAAGAAAGAAAGAAAGAAAGAAAAAAAAAAAAAAAAAAAAAAAAACCTTATCCGGATAACTTACCCTAAGCGAGATTCGAACTCTCAACCTCTTGAACACGAGGCAGACACGCTACCACCAGGCTACAGAGGTGGGCTGCATGCTGTGTGTATTTATAGTGGTATCGTTACTGAAAAAGCACCCATCGCTCCGAAGTACACTTTCAAGTAAGTCAGGGGTGTCGACAAGTATCTGTCCAACCCTCGTGCATTAATAAACCCTGCGGACAAAACCATTGCCATAGACTTGTTGGTTGAAGTGAATTTTGTAGGGATGCCACGTCCATTTCTACAAAATAATGATCATAATGATGATGATGATGATGATAATAATAATAATAATAATAATAATAATAATAATAATAATAATAATAATAATAATAATAATAATAATAATAATAATAATAATAATAATAATAATAATAATAATAATAATAATAATAATAATAATAATAATAATAATAATAATAATAATAATAATAATAATAATAATAATAATAATAATAATAATAATAATAATAATAATAATAATAATCATAATCATAATGATAGGCATTCTAATAAAAGTTAATAATGATAAAACTAATACAATTGTAGCATAGTAATAACAATAATAACTAATAATAAAATACAACAGTAACATCAATAAGAAACGAAAAAGTGCCAATGAAACATTAGGTGCCCTCATGTTTGCACGTATTTCGTTACGGCACTCTATAATCCGTAATCCTTAACCCTGGAACACTAACCCTATTCCTATAGTACATAAACACTAAGCCTCGTAAAATTTACTACTGTTTATTTCTATTACAAAATACATTACTATTATCTCACAAATGTTTATGCCTGCCTCATGAAATATTATCTTGACTCATTTAAACTGTTATGAGACAACAAAGACAGTTCTATCTCGCCTCACTTACATCAATTTGTGCAGAGATTTGCCCTATGTTCTTTGCAGTATCCATGGCAACATTCTTTGCCTAGTTAGAGGAGAATTTTCATCGTTGCTCATACACATATCAATATTTCGTCCTGCCATATCTTCACCATCTGTATCAGTCATTATTACATCATCAGACTAAACATTATCAATTTCTTCGTCGGAGCTAAAATCAATCTGGGGGCTACTATCTTCTTCAAGAAGCATTGCTATAATCTTTTTTTCCAAAATTTGGGTCGTCTGCACGCAGAAAACTCATCTGAAACGATCGACAGCAATGATTCAACTGCTTTCCTGAATTGTTATTACACGTCCTGCTTTCCTGAATTCATATTATTACAAAAATAAATCTGCTTCCTTATGAAATTCTGGATACGTGAACACTAATCGTCGTAAAACTTACGACAAAGCACTTACTAACAATGCACTGTTGCACCCGATTTCGACAATGCACACCCACTGACCAAGCTCTTCAAAAGCTAGAAAGCTACTGAAATGGAAATAATTGTGGCGCGAAAACTATAGGAGTAAAAGCAGGATTGCCAATCGTGCGTCGTAAAAATAACGAGGCTTAGCGTTCTAGGGTTAATGTTAGGTAATACACCAAAGTGGGTTTATTCCCTGGAAAGTAAAATCCCTGTAAGTAAAGTGCAAAATGGTATAAGAAACTTTTCGGTTGTTTATAGTTTACTATCACACAATAGTTCAACCTGGGAACGGTTACCTCTCATCTCTCGTCTTCGCTAAGAGGCAGAAGGAAGTTCGCTCACGCCACTGCCATCACTATGACTGGATTTGCCCCAGTGCATTCTGCAACTCTTTTAATGTAAGAAAGGTTATCTACTTACCCCGATGCCGGATGTGATGGGTCACCTGGTAGAAAAAAGAAGAGAGCAAAATTTAGAGACCCACTTACCATTTATTGAGTATTTTAAAGCTTTTAACAAAGTACCCTAACGATATTGTGGAAGATTTTGAAAGCCAGAGTAAAATAACTAATTGAAATTATAAGAAGTATGTACACTGCAACAAAAATAAATAAAAGAGAACCAGTGTCAGTGATGGTGGTGCAAGACAAGGTTGTTCCTTATCAACTGCACTCTTTAATTTGTGTACTGAGGAAATAGTATTTCATCAAGTAAAGCTATTGGAAGCATCAATGTATCAGGAGTAAAACTGAAAACTGTTATACGCAGATGATCAGATACTGATCGCCACAAATGAAGATGACCTGCGCAAAGTGTTACACTGCTACACTGTTTAAATAAAATTGCTATTGATTATGGAATGAAAATATCAGCATATAAATCCAAAACTGTGGCTTTTAGAGGAATAAATCCTGTTAGATCAAAACAAATGCTAGACAATGTAATAATAGACCAGGTATCACACTTCAAGTATTTAGGATGTAATGTCTCGTAACAGGGAGAAGCCTATGTCTGAGAAAATAAATAAATCGAACTGTATAACAGGCACGTTAAAAAGGACATTAAAAATAAAGCCCGTGAAGACTCCATAGTTAAATTGTATAAATCTATGGCACTACCAACTCTAATCTATGGTTCAGGATCATGGCATTAACAAAGAGATATAGTAAAAGAATACAGACATCAGAAGTGAAATTTTTAGAGTAATAGCGGGGTATTTAAACAGAAAAAAAAAAAAAAGAAAAAAAAAAAACACAGCCAAAACATCAGGAAAGAATTTACAAGCAGAAGAAGTATATCATATTATTACTAACAATAGAAATGAAAGGGAAAGACATGTTCAAAGGATAAATAATAACAGAATTCCTAAAATAGCTATAAACTATAAACCCAAAGCACAAGAAACCAAGCACGACCGAAGAAAAGATGGGTAGACCAAATTGGTATCGGAACGGACTGAAAAGCCTAAAACCGTGAAGCAGAAGAAGAAGAAGTTCTTGTTGTTGTTATAGTGTTTAACGTCCGCTTTTACTACTAGGGCACCGCAGGCGGTGACACTGATGACACATGGAATGAAGATGGAGCACCGGTGGAATGAGATGGCGGGGGAAACCGGAGCACCCGGAGAAAACCCGCCCTGACGCCGCTTCGTCCACCACGAATACCACATGCGGGTCCCTGGAATCGAACCCGGGACGCCTAGGTAGTAGGCGAGCGCGCTAACCGCTCGGCCACGGCGTCGCCAAGAAGAAGAAGAAGAGCAAGAACAAGAACAAGAACAAGAACCAGAACCAGAACCAGAACCAGAACCAGAACCAGAACAAGAACAAGAACAAGAACAAGAACAAGAACAAGAACAAGAACAAGAACAAGAACAAGAACAAGAACAAGAACAAGAACAAGAACAAGAACAAGAACAAGAACAAGAACAAGAACAAGAACAAGAACAAGAACAAGAACAAGAACAAGAACAAGAACAAGAACAAGAACAAGAAGAAGAAGAAGAAGAAGAAGAAGAAGAAGAAGAAGAAGAAGAAGAAGAAGAAGCAGAAGAAGAAGATGAGGGACAGGAATTTTCAGTTATTTAACATTTTCATTGCTGAGTTCTCCGTTGTCATTTACGAACTCAATGCTGTTGTAGATTAACTCTTATGCTCCTGATTGTATCTTGGTGAGGAGTTACGATAGTTTTGGCGGATACTGTAGCTTGTAGTTTATTGATTCATTGGTGAAGATTGGTTTACGCAATCGTATTGTTACATAATTACTGGAATAACCATCGGTA
This sequence comes from Tenodera sinensis, assembly GCA_030765045.1. Classification (NCBI taxonomy): domain Eukaryota; kingdom Metazoa; phylum Arthropoda; class Insecta; order Mantodea; family Mantidae; genus Tenodera; species Tenodera sinensis. The sequence goes on along the minus strand of CM060962.1, from coordinate 273,850,080 downwards.
TACGTATGTGAACATTGATTTGGCTTACTTCTGTCTGTGTAGATATAAATTGACTACTGGGGTGTTACGTTTCCAAGGAGACCATGCTTGTTCGGTGTCTACAGTGTGGATAAGCAAAACAGTAGAAAGGAAGACAGTCATCTTCTCTAGATTCATATGTTTCTGGAGTAGATATGTTGCACACAGCGCTCCTGCTGGCCAGGCCCGGAGAAGCGGGAATTCAAAATAGAAGGGCTTTTAGGGTAGCATACAATCAATAAAATAAGCATCATTAGTATTTGTACATTCTTCAATTTCAAATAAGTACTGACCTATGTAAGAAACCCTTAATAACCCTTATTAAAGTACAATTAAGTATAGTTTAACCTATTAACATAGTTATGGTAAACTACAAGTACTTAATAAGTATTTAAAGGCATTAGGAAATAAATGTGCAAAGGATTCTAACTTAATAAAATAACAACTCAACTCATATATGGATTTTCGCTTCAAGGTTATGGCTAACATGCTTCAGTTGGTTCTTTCACTAGGAATAAATATCTACTCCTGCACGGATATTTCTTTGGCTTTAGGTTAACGGCTAACATGTTTCTAATACCTCGAAAACAAAACAATAAAATAAAAACCTATTCATGCACAATTCTTTTTTGGTGGGAAGCGCTTTGGTATTATGGCTAATGTTTGTATTGTTTGTGTTCAGTTTATTGTTGTATGAAACACTTTATCAGCACATTTAGGCATTTGTCAATAAATATATTGATACATTCATTACACATATCCATTGCAGGTCATTGCTGTATACACTGCTTAAATTTTCCCTTTGCTTGATTTCTGTTCGAGACTAACAGCCTAAGAAATTAGATTATCGATGTAATGGAACTTTAGACGTAGTTTTCACCAACTTACATTCGTCTGATTGACTTAAAAATGTACACACGTGTCAAGAACTAACCACAATACAATAATATGGTAACTTTATCCTAAGGTCCTTACTAAGGCCATTACGATAATAGAAAATTAATTAGCTAAATTTATCAATGTAACGGAATTATTCGACGTAATTTTCACCCACTTAGAGTCGTTTGATTGACTTGAAATTTTGCACCCATGTCAAGCACCGATGCCCATACAATAATATCATAACTTTATCCTAAGGTCCTTAATAAGGTCATTAGGAAAAAAACAAAATTAATTAGCTACATTTATCAATGTAATGGAGCTTTAGACGTAGTTTTCACCAACTTCCTTTCATCTGATTGACTTAAAAATTTGCAGGCGTGTCAAGGAGCGATGAGAATACAATAATATCATATCTTCATCCTAAGGCCCTTACTAGGGTCATTAGGAAAAAACAAATTTAATAAGCTAAATTTATAAATGTAATGGAATTTTTTGACGTAATTTTCACACACTTAGAGTCGTCTGACTGACTTGAAATTTTGCACCCATGTCAAGCACCAATGAAAATGAAACAATATTATAACTTTATCCTATGGTTTTTATTAGGGTCATCAGGGAAAAAAATAATTAGCTAAATTTATCAATGTAACGGAATTTTTCGACGTAATTTTCACCCACTTAGAGTCGTTTGATTGACTTGAAATTTTGCACCCATGTCAAGCACCGATGACCATAGAATAATATCATAACTTGTAAGATGAAAAACAAAACACAAAATGTATTTTTAATGAAATATTGTATCTATGTTAGTTTTTGTTAAAATTGAGGTGTAGGGAAGACAAAAATAATGCATCACTTTTTTTGTGAAGGAAAAAAGAAAAATAATAGATCATTCATTTAGGGAAGCTTATACTGAGCCTTGCTGTTTGCAGACAAATACATTTCCTGTTGTTTTGATTATGCAAGTAGGATAAGATGAAAAACAAAATGAATTTTTTAATGAAATCTGGTAGCTATTTTACTTTTTTGTGAAAACTGAAGTGTAGGGAAAAAACCAACCTTGTAAGATAAAAACAAAACACAAAATGTATTTTTTAATGAAATGTTGTATCTAATTGAGGTTGTAGGGAAAACAAAAAATAATGCAACAGTTTTTTTGTGAAGGAAAAAAGGAAAAACTAGAACATTCATCTAGGGAAGCTTATACTGAGCCTTACTGTTTGCAGACAAATACATTTCCTGACGTTTTGATTATGCAAGTAGGATAAGATGAAAAACAAAATGTATTTTTTAATGAAATCTTGTAGCTATTTTACTTTTTTGTGAAAATTGAGGCGTAGGGAAAAAACCAAAAATAATATGGTACTTTTTTGGTGAAGAAAAAGGGAAAAAATAAAACATTAATTTTGAGGGGAAATCTTGTGTTTATTGTTTTCCAATAAACAATAGTACATTGCACATCCAGCACATATCCTAGAAATCCTTCATTTTCTTTTCTTTTGTTAGCTTTAGTCTCTGTTTACACCACAGCTTCCTCTTCTATCCATTGGCTCTTAGGAAAACCTAGCCATTTAACGAGTATCCTGTTCCCACGTCGACGTAACACCTTTTCAACCAGATAGGTGTCAGGGTATCGAGTTATGACCATAGAACCCACCCTGTATTTCCACTCCCTCAGTGTCCCGTAGATGATACGTGGGTGAGTCAGTGGTCTTCACCTTGACAATATGAAATATTTCAGTGCTCCAATTGGGCGTATACCCTTTATCAAACACTCCCTTATGCCTAGAAATTCTCACAAAATCCCAGAGAAGGAATTTCCTGGGGTTTCTCTTCTCCTTTCGGAATCCACCACGTCGAAACACTGTGAGCAGGAGATCATTGTTGGTGACGTCACGGGGCCGCATGCGAATTGTCGAATGGTAAGTATTATTGTATGTGTTAATGATGTCAGGTAAGAGATCCAACCATTTATATGAACCTCGATCCAGAAATTCTCTATGAAACATTCCTTTTAGTGTTCGGATTAAGCGCTCAACGCCAGCTGCCTTGATGGTGCTGAACGTACTATAGTGATTAATTCCTTGTCTAGTCATTAATTGACGGAAATGACTTATAAAATTCCTTGCCATTATCGGATTGAATATTCTTTGGCAATGAATGCAGTTCAGATAATATGTCAGTCTTATCCTTCAGCGGTCTTGCGTAGGCCATTTTTGAGTAAAAATTAATTGCGATAAGAATGTATTTATAGTTTCTCTTCACTTTTGCATACGGAATCATTTCGATAAGATCTATTTGTTGTAAGTCTTTAAGACCTTTACTGATTATTTTTCTGCGAAGGAATCTTCTTCTGGCTGGTGAATGCAATTCGCCAGCGATGTTTCTTCTGATCATGCTATTATTTTCGACTGTTTCAATTCTGTAATGATCTCTTGAATTTCCGATGAATGGTTCAAGTTGCCAGCCTCCTTCGATGCAATAAGTAATTTCAGTCTACTAATCAGGATATTAGGGTCAGACCAATATACATAATCCAACTTTTTATTTGGTATATGTTCCTTCCACACGATACCCGAACCGGTCTTACCGCTAACTAGATCACGTATTATATGTTTATACTTAAATCCTCTGCTTGATCTCAGTCGACCACTTCTGTTGTAGCCCTGCCTTTGAACTAGAGCTTTATTCAAAATCTGTGAGTAAGTATCGAGATCGTCTTTGGTATATGATGAACTTTCAGGTAGTCTTTTGAATAGTAATTCGTATAATCCCGGACTAGCTGCATAACTCTCTTCTCCTACCTGAATTTTGTTATCTAAAAGTATAATCCTTTTGTTGCCCAGCATATAATCACCATCTTCATAGCGCACGCCATAGGTGGTGTCCATATCGCTGGAACTCGCTTTACGGATCTTCTGCAGATAGGTGGAAAGACTGCTCGATTCCTCATCATCGTCATCATCATCATCATCATCATCATCATCATCTTCTGCTTCTTCGTGATCATTGAGAGGTTTTCGCTTCTCCTGGTTCTTGATTATATCCTTTAGACAAGCAGTTACGGGTTGCAGCACTTCAGACATTACACGTCGGGTCTCGAACTTGAGACCCTTCATGGAGCGCAACTTTTCCCTTATCGCCTTACTGTGACGAGTGATGGATTGTTTGAGTCTTATACCTTCAGCATCCATGTTAAACTAAAGTAGTAGCTAAACCGGTGCTATCAATTTATAGGATATTTTTAATTCAATATTTAGAACATGTCCATCTTTTGCACGAGTATCCGGAGCAGCGAAGCTTATTTTATCACATGTCACAATGGGCAACGGATACTGTTGAATAATTTTATCATTTATCACAAACATTGTATCTGCTTTTGTATGTGGATGCGGTGAGATCACTTTGCATTCAATTAAGTGTTTATGGGCGACTTCTAGTATTCAAGCCCTGACGTTAACGTGTATCTTTGTGAGCTACCCCGGTATGGTTTAGTTTGCAGTTTAAGAATGAGCTGCCCTCTCATTTGGTCTATTAGACCGTTTATCACACGCACTTGTGATTTAAGAATATTGACATTATCCATTGTTGAGGTTATGTGTTTATCCAGGGAAGTCTGGCGCTTTACCACGGTTTCCAGATTTTTGGTCACCACTTCAGAGATATCTCCTGATATAGAAGCTAAGCTTCTGTTTATTGCCAACTGTGCATCATTTTGTTTCTTTACAACAAAGTGTCTAACATATTTCTTAGTTGCAGCATCACTATCATCTACAGGATTAGCTATCTCCCGTATTCTTTTCTTTCGAATGGAGACGTTCCCATCTGAATCGTGAAGTGGAGTCTTTGCATCGATATATTCTTTATTCACTACATCATGGTCATGAACTGGAGGCAGAATTACCTTCATTCTTGTCGTATCCAGGATAATGTTGTTTTCGGCATCGCGTTTGAAGACATGCATTAGACCCTCGTACTGTGCGTCGAGCGAGGTTTGAACATGGTTCCTAAGCATAGCTTCAAATTCACCCATACGCTGATATGAAGTCTTTTCCGCAAACGTTTGCATTTGATGCTCAACGTCAGACGTAATTGTATCAATATATCGCTTAGTCGTTGCATCATCGCTTTCTTCTGGAACATGGACATTACACAATCGTTTATTCTTGAATTGAAAGTTCCCGAGCCATCTCGGTTTATGATATAACGATTAAGTACACCCCTGGAGGGGATACTTCTCCTGGATCCGAACCTGTCGATACTCATAACGAGAATGAATGATGCTACTTACTTATTCACTCTAATAAATATGTCAAAACCATGCCGGTAACGTCCCTCATTCAAAGGAAAATCGAGTACTATGACAACAAAAGGTCTCGAGTTCGATTCATCAGCACTCTCCCACACTTGTTTACACAGTTCCCTGAATTCTGTATATGTCATATCAGTGTTTACGTAATCGTTGGGGTTATCCTGTCTGAAGAGCACAATCATATTCGCATTACCTCTTATTAAGTGCTTGGGTACTTTTGCATATCACTGTGCTAGGTATACTGCATCAACATTGCGATGCCTACCCATACTATAGTACGATGCTATTTTACCGTGCTTCTCATGAATGACATCGTCGAATACGAATGTTGAATTTCCTTTGGCCTCAAATGTTTGAAGTACTTTTTCTCCGTCCTCGAACGTGAATACTCCTATGTCAGGTATGGTTTTCAGTACTTTGAGCAGGTACTGATATTTAGCCTGATGTAGCGATTTCGAGTAGATGTAGAGGTTCTCAAACCTTGGGTCATTCTCGTGGATTAGCAGGTTGAGTAGTACATTGGTTTTTCCGGCATTTGAGCTACTCAGTATGAGGGCTCTGATGTTGCTCGGGAAGAGTGGCCCGTGCCTCCCTTCTCGAATATCATACTTGTATAGGTAGCGAACACTTTTGCTTCACTACTTCCATCATGAGATATAATATAAGATATAAATTTTTCTTTTTATTTCTTATTCTACGATGGGCTGTAGATGTGTTCGGAAGTCATCCAATAATTCCAACAATTCCGGAATAATTAATTCCTTAATAAATTCTCTTCCGTTTGAGGCTCATTTGCCCGGTTATAGGTACTGTGGTCCTGGAACGAAACTACATAAACGCTTGCAACTAGGAAACCCTCCAATAAACGCTTTGGACTCTGCCTGTCGTGACCACGACATCGCCTACGCACAGCACAAGGACACGCCTTCTAGTCATTCTGCTGATAAGGTTCTTGTAGAGAAGACTTGGAAACGTGTACAGTCTGCTGACTACTTTTGGCGAGAGGCTTGCTGCGCGACATGTAACCACAATCATGAAGGGGAAACTCGCCATGGGTGCTGGATTGCCTAAGCACCGCAAGAGAATAATACCCACGCCATCTAAGGGAGGGTTCCTGCCCTGAATACCACTGCTGGCTGCCTTGGGTGCAGCGGGTAGCCTAGTCGGAAGTGCTGCTCAGATCGCCACCTCTGTCAATAAGAAAAGTGCTGCAGAGAAGCAGCTGAAGGAGATGATTCGTCACAATCAGCAGATGGAGACTGTAGCCGGGGGTAAGGGTCTTCAGCGCGGAAAGAAGAAGGGAAAAAGAAAGGGACTCTGTCTATGTCCAAAAAACTCAGGGTAAGACCAGTACTTATCCCGGAAAAAGCCTTAAATGCTACAGAGATCGAAACTTACGCTACACGTCTACAGATTCCTAATTTTAGGGGTGTTTATATGCTGGACAAAATACCTCCAACACCTCTCCATACAGAAAGGATTATCATTAATTTGGATAGATCACACAATCCGGGAACTCATTGGGTTGCTGCACGCAAGGATGGAAATTTAGCTTTTTATTTTGATAGTTTTGGCAATCTGAAGCCTCCAAAGGAGATTGAATCCTATCTCGCAGGTGTCACACTCATGTATAACATAAACAGGTATCAAGATTTTGGTACTGTCATTTTTGGACACTTATGCTTACAGTTTCTGTTATAAAACGTTTTCGTCGGGGTGTTTGTGGGATCAAAATGAGTTACACCATCACTGTGAGCGGTTCTGATTCCAGCTTCTCTACTTTTCTAAATCCACCACTCCATCTGAATGCTCTTCCTCTTTACTATTCTTATCATCAAAAACCGGAACCCCTGTCACATTCAAAACATCCATTTCAGAACCTTGAGGCCGAGAGAGTGGAGAAACTTAAACTCGTCAAATCAGATCAACCTCTACACGTGGCCTTTTGAACCTTGGACCTTCACACCCAACCTGCTGTACCACAGACTAAAGCTTTCACCTGGAACGTTACAACAACAACAAAACTTGAGAAACCTCGTTTTGTCATTGTCGGTGCCCAAATAGACAGATTGAATTATCTCGCTAAAGACAGCTCTCTTTTTGATCACTACAACATCACCAATCTGAAACTTTATCTCAACAGTGAGTGTTATCCCTACCATGACATGAATTTGGATTTTGGAAATTCGAGATTTGCATCTCTCTATGAACAGTATTCTAAATTTCAATACGCTTACTAAGGTAAAGAGAATTACCCTCTTTTAAAGAGAAGTGACTTTCTGAAATACGCACCACTATTTGATATTGACTGTTCTCATCAACCTGAAGAAACTGTGACCGGGGCTGTTAACATCAGATTGGAAGTTCAAGCATCAGCTAACTTTCCTCCACAAACATCACTATTTTGTTTAATTATTCATGATAAATTATTCACTTACAAACCCCTAACTCACATTGTTCAGTCTATCATTTAGGGGAAGAATAGATGTTTTTTATATTAATAAACAATGAAATACAATTTATAACAGCTTTTTATTGAGTCTGGTATACATCTCCTTGACCTTTTTCCTGACACTCCTACCTCTAACATAGTATGAACACATGGTTTTGTGAACATCGTGTAATTGGAATAAATGACTTTCAATGTATGGAAATAGTCTCTTCAGTCCTCTTATTATGATACAGTCCACTGTTATAGCATTATTGTTTAGACATGTGTTCACGAAAGATATTTCACCTACATTCACATAAACAATTATGTGAATTATCCTTAAGGCCAACGTCAAAGGAAATATGCTTGTATTTATTATTAACTTCCTTCAAGATCGAAGGATGTGTGTGAGAACCAATGGTGTCTTGTCACAAAGTGTTGTCCTTGATAAAGGTATACCGCAGGGCTCGGTATTGAGTGTAACACTTTTTTTAGTGGCTGTTAACTCAGTATTTTCATGTATTCAACCTCCAGTAAAGGCTGTACTGTTTGCTGATGACCTGACAATATATTGTAAAGGAAAGAATATTACTACTACACAAGAGCTACTACAATCAACACTCAACAATTTTAAAAATTGGAGCCACAACACTGGCCTTATTTTTTCTTCCCAAAAAAGTCAAGCTATTCTTTTCTCCAGATTGAAAACTCCTAGCCCAAACCCTATACTACACATTACCAACTGCCGACTCCCAGTGGTAAATACCGTCCGTATACTGGGTATGCACTTTGATCATAAGTTGACTTGGATACACCATCTTAAGCTTCTTAAAGCTGATTGTGTTAGGCGGCTTAATCTTTTAAAAGTCTTATCTGCCAAAGGGTGGGGAGCCGATCTCAGTGTTCTACTTCGCACTTACAGAATGACCATCCTCTCCAAGTTGGATTATGGTTCTATTGTTTATAACTCCGCCAAACTATCAAGTCTTAAAATGCTGGACACTGTTCAAACCACAGCTCTAAGAATTGTACTTGGGGCATTCCATACTAGTCCTACAGAGAGTCTAAAAATTGCAGCAGATGAACCACCACTTTCTTTCCGACGTAAAATGTTAAGTCTTACTTATTTTACCAAGACCTTAACCAGACCTAATTCTGGTGCAGTTGCTCATATATCACGCCAAGATAATACTCAACCCAAAGGGTTCCCTATCCAACCCTTCTCCCAAAGAATTGTTACATACCTTGAAGAGTTTAATCTGACTATTCCTTCTTTCATTTCCCGTACCTTCAACATAAATGATATACCATGGAGAATAAAATTACCTGTCATCAACACCACTTTGACAAAATATGTGAAGGCTCATACCCAAAAATCTTGTTTTACCATGCTGTTCAAAGAATTGTGTGACACGTATGCCAATTTTGAGCCAATTTATACCGATGGTTCCCGGTGTGACAACAATAATGGCTGTGCGGTGGTTGCTCCTAACCACACCATGATGTATAGTCTACCAAACACTCTCACCATTTTCTCTAGTGAACTGTTTGCTATACGTTTCGCCATGGACTATATATCAAAGAATGGAGACTTCAAATCATTCATTGTATACACAGATTCCCTTAGTGCATTAATGGCTATACAACAACGATCTCCTTGCCACACCTTGGTAAGGGAGATACGTGAATTATACAGTGAGCTTAATTCATCAGGTAAACAAATAATATTGGCATGGATACCATCTCACTGTAACATACCAGGAAATGATCTTGCTGACACTGCCGCAAAAGAAGCTACCAAGCATCCTCCAAGCTTACCAGATCTTAAGCTACCACATGAAGACTATTTACGGCATCTTAAAAGAACTATCCTACACCGATGGAAGACAGATTGGACAACTACATCCAACAGCAAACTGCATGATATCTGTCCAATACCTAACCTGTCCACAACAATTACAACACTAACCCGGCGAGACCAGGTGCTAATAACCCGATTATGCATTGGCCACACTGCGCTTACTCACTCCTACATTCTGTCCCGTGAACTTCCTCCTAAATGTACTCTGTGTGATTCTACTCTTACCGTTCAGCATCTGCTCACTGTTTGCCCAAGATACACTCACCAGCGACTTCAGTATGGAGTTCCTCAGAACCTTCAGCTAGCTTTGGGTGATCAACAATATCACAAGAAAATCATCAAGTTCATCAAAGCATGCAAAGTTAATATTTAAATTCATTGTAAACTTCATGATATGTTTCCTCCTTTTTTTCCTCAATGTTTAGTCGCGATATGACTTTTATGTTGAAGCGACTTCAAATAATAAATACATTAAAAAAAAAAAAAATTATGTTGTATGCATATATAATGTTGTCACTGTATGAGACAGCAGGGAGCTTACCGTCTTTTAGATACGTTTCAATCACTGATATGTTTCCCACTATTATCGGCCAGTCCTCTTTTGTTATGTATACAAACTTTTTGTCGTCCGCTATGATGTAGAGGGATGGGAGTTCGTAATGCAGTCCTACATTCACACGATGCTTCGGGCTGATGGAGATCTCGTCGAGCATATACACACTATTTGGTTTCATCTTTCTTGATCTTTTTAGTATTGGGTTCGAAGATCAGTACTATAATGTCATCCAGGGCAGGATCGATCGCTTTCTTCTTAGGCTTAATTCTCTTCTTCTCCAGTTTCCTGCAGACAATAAAAATTAATTCGTTTTACTGCTGAGAATGATTCTAATGTGTTTTTAGAGCTTACTTCTCTTTTCTTTTCTTTCTTTGCACTTACCTTTCTTCGCCTACTCCATCTTTGACACGTTCTTTCTCGTCCACGGGGTGTGTGCTCGAACGATCCACATCGTGGTACGGGGGCACGTCTTCACCTTCATGTATTCTGTAAAAATTACATACTTTTCTCTTAGATCTTCTATGTTTAGCCTAAGCAACGTATCTCTCTCTCTCTCTCTCTCTCTCTCTCTCTCTCTCTCTCTCTCTCTCTCTCTCACACACACACACACACACATGGAAAGCATTTTTACTTACACCTTTAGCTGACGATACACATTACAATATTGTCCACAGCGATAGAATGTGCTCATCTGCTCGTGCTGGGATGGATCCTTGCAGGCGATGCTGTGCGTGTCGCCGTTACACGATTTCTCGTGCTTTTCCTGACAGTGCTGCTTCATTCTCTCATACTCGGTGAGGTTCACCCAACAGGCGTTATCGCTCTCGATTGCACTTCTGATTATTTCACTATTCATCTTGACGTCTCACAGCCGAATGTACTCCAGCAGGCCAGTACTAGTTTCATGTATCGCTCCGGGAAGGGGAGAGAAGGAGCCACGCATTTCGACATGTCCGTGCTTGCACGGGCGAAGGTCACCCTGCTACACCGTACTGGGTCCCATATATAGCTTTTTCTGTCTCATAATGTAATTTTGTTATTTTTTTATTCTCAAGATGTCCTTCCATATGATTCATAACCATACAACTCGGCACCCGCAATGGCTTAATGCACCGGACAATTCTTACCTCCCCCTTCCCCCTACGGGAATTACACATACCCCAGTCTTCATTAGTGGTACATACACGCAAATACACACACGCACACAAACACAAACACACACATACAACCCCTCCCAGCCTAGCAAGCATTGCACTATCATTAACATGTACACACATACACACACATCCACACACACACACACACACACACACACACACACACACACACACATCCAGGGGTGGAGGGGTTTTCTTTCCCTACTACTTCATACACACAGTCCCCATCCATATATCCTTAAAACGGAATGCCGATTCAACCATTCTTTTTTCTCTCTGTCTCTCCCATATGCTCATATACACTTTCTAATACCGCTGTATCGGTAGCCGATTCAACAATACGCCCTGCGGGTACCGTTAAGTCGGCCATTACATGCTACTACAATACAATAATATCGTAACTTTATCCCAAGGTCCTTACAACGGTCATCACGATAATACAAAGTTTATTAGCTAAATTTATCAATGTAATGCAATCGTTCGACGTAATTTTTACCAATTTACATTCGTTTGATTGACTTAAAAATTTGCAGGCGTGTCAAGGAGCGATGAGAATAAATATAATATATCCTTATCCTAAGACCCTTACTAGGGTCATTAGGAAAAAACAAATTTGATAAGCTAAATTTATAAATGTAATGGAATCTTTCGACGTAGTTTTCACCCACTTAGAGTCGTCTGACTGACTTGAAAGTTTGCACCCATGTCAAGCACCGGTGACCATACAACAATATCATAACTTTATCCTAAGGCCCTTACTCATTAGGAAAAAACAAAATTATTTAACTAAATATATCAATGTAATGGAATTTTAGGATATTGTTTAGAAAAGCTTACGCAAGCACTTGGTCAGAATTTCGGCAAAGTCCCACTCGGCAGTGTGTACGAATGGTCATGAAAGTTGCCGAAGTTGCTGTGTTAATGCAGCGCTGCCAACAGCAGAATGTCCCTAGGAGTTTGTTGCCAATAGTAAGTTTGAATGTCTTTGCGGGAGTCGGCAGTATGCTGCTGACCTTCTTAGAAGCAATTAGTGCAACGGATCGCTTTATCAGTGTATTAGATTTGGCGCTTCTCTGCTTTAATGAGGAGTCATGCATGCAGTTCCTGTACGACGAGGGCCTGCTGAGGACTCGAATGCTATGCAGGGAATGTGATGTGCCCTAGGGCGAAGCCTACAGTCCCCCATCTGTGCCATCCCAGCGCATGGGGCTCCGTAAATGGATTTTTTCTCCACTCGAAAATTAAAAAATAAAGAAATAAAAATAAATAAAGAAAAAAGAACGATAATTAATAAAACTAATATAAATATAATAATATAATACTATTAAATATATTATATATATAAATAATATATATATATAATATTAAATAATAATAATAATAATAATAATAATAATAATAATAATAATAATAATAATAATAATAATAATAATAATAATAATAATAATAATAATAATAATAATACAATAATATAATATGTTGTTTCCTAGTGCCTTCCATCTGGCAATGAAGCCATTAGCATTATATTATAATATAATATAAAATAAATAAAAAAGAACGATAAATAATAAAACTAATATAAAGATGATATATATAATATAAATCTAATAACATTAAAAATAATAATATAAAATAAAATAAATAAACAAAAAAAGAACGATAAATAGTAAACATAATAAAAATATAATAATATTAAATATAATAAATATAATATATATAAATATATATATATAATAAATATAATAACATTAAATAATAATAATAATAATAATAATAATAATAATAATAATAATAATAATAATAATAATAATAATAATAATAATAATAATAATAATAATAATAATAATAATAATAATAATAATGATAATAATAATAATAATAAATATAAGTATAATATATAGTATTATATATAAATAATATATATAATATAAATGTAATAATCATCATCATACGCGACAGCGGTATGTCTGTGGCGACAACGACGCGAGTGAGTGCATTTGCGTTTAATGTGTTGGCAACGAAAACTAGTGTAGTGTAAAAAGCAATGTTGGCAGATGTGAAAATCGTCTGCTAGTCATGCAGTGAAATCTATTGGGCGATTGTGAAACTACTGTCGGCGCATGCGCAGTAAGTAAGTTCGGACTTAGAATCTGGCTGGCAAGTGGAAAGTGAGCTGTTCCAAACTTGATTGTTTGGAAAAGCTTACGCAAGCACTTGGTCAGAATTTCGGCAAAGTCCCACTCGGCAGTGTGTACGAATGGTCATGAAAGTTGCCGAAGTTGCTGTGTTAATGCAGCGCTGCCAACAGCAGAATGTCCCTAGGAGTTTGTTGCCAATAGTAAGTTTGAATGTTTCTGCGGGAGTCGGCAGTATGCTGCTGACCTTCTTAGAAGCAATTAGTGCAACGGATCGCTTTATCAGTATATTAGATTTGGTGCCTCTGTGCTTTAATGAGGAGTCATCCATGCAGTTCCTGCACGACGAGGGCCTGCTGAGGACTCGAATGCTATGCAGGGAATGTGATGTGCCCTAGGGCGAAGCCTACAGTCCCCCATCTGTGCCATCCCGGCGCATGGGGCTCCGTAAATGGATTTTTTCTCCACTCGAAAATTAAAAAATAAAGAAATAAAAAGAAATAAATAAAAAAGAACGATAATTAATAAAAATAATATAAATATAATAATATAATACTATTAAATATAATATTATATATAAATAATATATAATATTAAATAATAATAATAATAATAATAATAATAATAATAATAATAATAATAATAATAATAATAATAATAATAATAATAATAATAATAATAATAATAATAATAATAATAATAATAATAATAATAATAATAATAATAATAATAATAATAATAATAATAATAATAATAATAATAATAATAATAATAATAATAATAATAATAATAATAATAATAATAATACAATAAAATAATATATGTTGTTTTCTAGTGCCTTGCATCTGGCAATGAAGCCATTAGCATTATATTATAATATAACATAAAATAAATAAAAAAGAACGATAAATAATAAAATAATATAAAGATGATATATATAATATAAATCTAATAACATTAAAAATAATATAAAATAAAATAAACAAAAAAAGAACGATAAATAGTAAACATAATAAAAATATAATAATATTAAATATAATAAATATAATATATATAATAAATATAATAACATTAAATAATAATAATAATAATAATAACAATAATAATAATAATAATAATAATAATAATAATAATAATAATAATAATAATAATAATAATAATAATAATAATAATAATAATAATAATAATAATAATAATAATAATAATAATAATAATAATAATAATAAATATAAGTATAATATATAGTATTATATATAAATAATATATATAATATAAATGTAATAATCATCATCATACGCGACAGCGGTATGTCTGTGACGGCAACGACGCGAGTGAGTGCATTTGTGTTTGATGTGTTGGCAGCGAAAACTAGTGTAGTGTAAAAAGCAAAAGCAAAAGCAATAAATAATATATATAATATTAAATAATAATAATACAATAAGTGTAAAAAGCAATGTTGGCAGATGTGAAAATCGTCTGCTAGTCATGCAGTGAAATCTATTGGGCGATTGTGAAACTACTGTCGGCGCATGCGCAGTAAGTAAGTTCGGACTTAGAATCTGGCTGGCAAGTGGAAAGTGAGCTGTTCTAAACTTGAGCCAAAACAGTAATTGTAATCTAATACTCTGCCAAAAAATGTGATTTGAAAATTGAAAAAAGGTTGGAAGAAATTTCGAATTCAGACATTTTAAATCGTTTTTAAATTAAAAATTTCGAAAAAAATTGGAAGAGAAAAACATGAGAGTAAAAAATTAAAACTAAATTATAGTTTTAAAAAACTAAAAAGCACGTTTCTATAACAAAGCGAACTAAAAAGCAGAAAATAATTTTAGGTATGACGAGTTTGTTCTACAGTGATATAAAGTCAACTAGTTTATTATATTTCAAAAGTTTGTAATATGTTCAAATAAAAACTCATTTATATTAACAAACTAATACATTTTGTTGTACAAAAGCGAGGGGTGTCCGACATCCAATGTTATAAATAGTTCATTGGTAGCTATTTATAAAATTAAAGTTATGATAAAAGTATCGTGAAAAACACCCCACGCTTGTTACAATAACATTTATTATTTTGTGAATATAAATTAATCTTTATGTTAAAGTTCTTATTTACAATAACATTTATTATTTTGTTAATATAAAGTAATCTTTATTTTAAATTTCTTATTTTCAATAACATTTATTATATTGTGAATATAAATTAATTTTCATTTTAAACTTATTACAACATGTTTAAATATAATGAACTAGTGGGCTTTATATCGCTATAGAACAAACTCTACATACTTAAAATATATTTTTTACTTTTTAGTTCAGTTTGTTATAAATTATAGTTTAAAAAAGCTAAAAACACGCTTTTATAACAAACCTAACTAAAACGTAGAAAATAAATTATAGTTTAAAAAAACTAAAAAGACACGCTTTCATAAGAAACCGAACTAAAGAGTGGAAAATCATTTTAAGTATGAAGAGTTTGTTCTATATCGATATAAAGTCAGCTAGTTCATTATATTTCAAAATGTTGTAAAAAGTTTAAAATAAAAACTAATTTATATTAACAAAATAATAACTTTTATTGTAAAAAAGCGTGGGGTGCTTTTCACGTTACGTTTATCATAACTTTAATTTTATAAATACTTTTATAAATGTAGCTATTTATGGCATTGGATATCCGACACCACACGCTTTTTTACAATAAAATTTATTATTTTGTTAATATAAATTAGTTTTTATTTTAAAATTTTTACATTTTGAAATATAATGAACTAGTTGACTTAAATCGACATGGAACAAACTCTCCACATTTAAAATTATTTTCCACTTTTTAGTTCGGTTTGTTATGAAAGCGTGTCTTTTTAGCTTTTTTAAACTATAATTTATTATTTCAAACTTTTTACAACATTTTGAAATATAATGAACTAGTTGACCTTACATCGATATAGAACAAACTCTTCATATTAAAAATTATTTTCCACTTTTTAGTTCGGTTTGTTATGAAAGCGTGTCTTTTTAGTTCTTTTAAACTATAATTTATTTTACTGCATAATATTTACAAATAACGTTAGCTCAATAATTATGTGTAAAGCTGTTGTTATTTGAAATCGTAATTGTTTTATTTCTACTTTATGATATTGTTTGTATATGAGGATATCTCTCCCGGTATAGATTTTGAGTTGCTTGCACATTGGCTGCTGCTCCTCCGTAGATCAAAGGCATATCAACGCACTTGTCTGTCGTATACATTGGTGAAGGAATGGCACAAAATATCGTGCGGCAGTAGACACGTGGAGAAGGAAGGGAATCGGCATTCATAATAACACACTACATCATGCCAATCCAATGGGACAGAAGTCATTATTCATATTCTATTACAGAATACAGACAACCAAAACCGTTTTAAATTATATCCTAAACCGTCAGAGACTTTAAAATTAGATTATTGTGAATTCGGTTTGCAAGTTTTAGTGCACAACACACACACGCGCACACACACACACACACACACACACACACACACACACACACA
The DNA here is from genome assembly GCA_030765045.1 of Tenodera sinensis. Classification (NCBI taxonomy): domain Eukaryota; kingdom Metazoa; phylum Arthropoda; class Insecta; order Mantodea; family Mantidae; genus Tenodera; species Tenodera sinensis. Next base: position 273,833,199 of record CM060962.1, on the reverse strand, counting down.
CACATTCACACACGCACGCACGCGCACGCATGCACACACACGCAAATTGCACAATGTCGAGACGCGAGTCCGTGCCCTGTGGGTTAACGCCCATAATAGCGTTATAATTCTATTCAGCTACTTGGAGGTTTGACTGAAACTAACTTTCGAGTTCAAACCCTAGAGCCAGTACGCTAAGTGCTATGCCATTACCACCTCGCAACTTTTCGAGCGTAATTTAGCCCTTTGTGACAGTTTTAAGTCTCTGCTGGGCGTTATAATGTTATCACTTTAATCGCTAAAGCTATTATGCATGTTATTTGAGTTGCACTACACATAGTTTACGTCAAAATTTAAATAAGCCATTATTTAATAATTTGTGCGTTTTGACTGTACGGGTCCATGGTGAATAAGGTGTCTGCCATTTTTTTCAGCTAACCCGACTCTAAATACAAGAATCCGCCATTTTCTTTTTACCCGATGTTAATGTTCTCATATGATAGGTCCGATTTTTTTTCAAAGGTCTTTACTGAATTGCGTTGCTATGTATACACTTTATTAGAGTTTGTAAAATCGGCTGGAAACCCGGAATTCGCTGTCAGTAAACGAGTCGTATGTTTTTGGGGTGTACTTTAGCGAGGAGTACGTTCTGTCCCTTAAACCGCTGTTCCTCCAAATTTTGCTAATTTGTCTGTTTAATAACGCGAAGCAATATTCTTTAGTAAGCGCAAAAGTGGACTAAAGCGCACATGGCGTTTGGGGGTGACCTACCTTTCAAAAAATAAGAGGCGGCTGACTCACCTGGTATTATAATACAGTTTATGCTTTCAAATAAAAGGTTTTCCTCTAATACGTCCTCCAAACCGCTTTTCTTGGGTAGCATTAAAATTCAATTGGATTTCTCTGATTTTCAGACATTCTAAAATTTGTCGAACTGTGTTACCAGCTTACCATAGACCAAAAACCTGGCCACGCGTAACATCTGATGCATACGGCATGCTGTGAATCAAGCAACAGTCGAGCTTAATGAGTAACGATTTACTGAGCGACCAGAACAAATCAGTGCTTTCCTTTCAGGCCGACGTGTGGTTGGTTATAACTAGTATGTAACACAAATGGTGCTGTCATTGGAGAGGGGTAACAATTTACTCTGCTGCCAGAAAAAATCAATACCTTCCTTTCAGGCCGATTTGTCACCGGTTATAACTATGGCCAGTCAGTAGCATGAATAGTGCTCATTGGAGAGGGGTAAAGAGAGGGAAAGAAGGGGAAGCTACGAAGGCCTCGTTAAACAATCATAATACCCTTGAGTTTTACTAAATTCATTTTCCGTGCAACCATGCATTGGTTTAGTATGCCATTTTCGTCTAATATCTTTATTATGAACCTGTGTTTGCGTGCCCTTTCTACCATTTTGCCTTTTATTTCCACTCTGCCTAGCTCTGCTTATGCTACTTTGTTTGATGATCTTGGTAACCTCAGGGTTATTTTGCAAAAGTTCCTGTGCATTTTCCAGCCCGCGTATCTCTGCTGCGCATAACATTCTTGATTCTACCTCTGTGTTGCATATCCTTTGTAGCCACATAATTTGCATTTGTTGTAGTTTGTTCACACATGCTTTGATTACCTGCATTGGTTGTTTTGCCTATGTCAATACTTTTCTTTTCTGTTCATGCCAATCCCCTGAACTATTGAGTTTTACTCCTAGATAGTCAATACTACTTCCAACGTTGTTCCTTCCCAATACCATTTTTTGGTCTATCTTAGTTTATATCCTTTCTTAAAGATCATGATTTTCGATTTCGTTTGTTTATTTTCAACTCCCAATGTTTGCAGCATGTGCTAATTGTTTGAATAGCTTTGCTTAGACCTACAACTGAAATGGAAAATGCTACTAGAACTAGATCATCTGCGTAGAATAATTCTGGTACTTCCCTTTTATTAATGACTGGTAAATAATCATTAAATGTTACTATCGCTTCTAGAATATTATAGTCCAAGATCCCAGGGCCACCAGATATTATTTATTTTCTGAGTAACAAAATGTGTCGCACAGAGTAGTATTAGTATATATGTACCTACTCTGAAGATATGCACACCTGCTAGGTTAGGCCGCCGGTCAATTTATAGGTATCAGGTGCTAAAGGTACATAAAAACATTGGTATTTTTTTAAAGTCTGGGTGTTAATTTTTATATGTTTTACACAATGTCATTAAAAGCTAATAATCGTTATTGCCAGACAGTTTTCGTGGGCGTTAATTTCCGCCAGATGCTTTAAAGGTCGTGAAAAATTTCGTAAATCTACTTACAGTCTGAGTCTTGATTTTTATATATGATACTTAGGCAACTATTTTGATACTGTTTATAAGCAGCCAGACAAATCCTAACATCCCCCAGACATACTTAAAATGTCGCTGTGTTTATGAGTGCGCGTAAGAGTGAGCGAGATACCTATGCGCGTCCATTTCTCCCCATTTCGGTCTACTCTTTTAGTATTAATCATTCAGTTGTATCGAGTTCGTTCAACGCAGCTCTTATTTTGTCATATCCTATAACTCGTATCATTATCTATGTGCCATTTCGTTGGTGGTATCTGTAAAACCCAAAAATCTATTTTAATGAAAACTCTGGAGAAAGATAGATGTGATAGATATTGTGATAATTCATAGTTTCTTCTTACACAGTATGATAAATGTACCTAAAACCTTTGGAAGTATCTCAAAGAAAATGTTGCAAATGGTAACACAACTAAAAGCGTCAAGATATGACGTAATTTTTACCGATACCTTTTGCTATCAATTAAACATTATGAGAGATGTCTTCGGCCTGAATCAACACAGCTGGAGTTTAACATTGCTGCACCGGATCAAGTGGACCGTCTGACGTCGCAAAAGAATGGAAAAACCCTTTAAACAGGCTCTTGTTGATTTTATTATCCTCCGCTGGGCTTCTAACGAGATGGTACCATTCAGTGGTAATAAACGCGTTTAAGGGACACTGGGAGTGAACTTTTGGTCAAAATTGTCAAAAAGTAGAAAATTGTTTTTTTACCTTAAAATGTTCCTGGAACACCTGTGCATTTGGGTCAGCTAACATTTTTCATGTGGTCATTACAGCCCTTTCAAATAGCGCTCTTCCCTTAACGTACACAGCATGTTGCTATATAAAAGTCTGTTTTTCTCAAAACTACATTTCTGCACATTCCAAAAGAAGGTCGCGCCTGAGTTTTGCTTCAAATTCAATAACAATTTCCAAAAGTATTCATAAATAGCAGCTAAACAAATCTATGCTTCAATATTGATGTTATCTTTAACATGAATTCCAAAAACATTTTTTTTTGTATGAAAAAAATCAATAATTTTTAAGATTTAATTTTCTGTGTTATTAAAAAAATATGTACAGCATAATCAGCAAACGTATTTGAAATATATCTTCATACAATTGTTACCCATGTTTTAGAGTATCAGTTCTGCCAATATAAATGAATTTTGAAAAGTCAATAGACGCGAACTCTATTTTGAAAGTGTGCCTATTAAATTCATAAAATAATTTATATATCATAAACGAATTATCCAATTTTAATGAAATTTGGTGTACCTCCTATTCTCATATAAATACAAACACAGTAAAAATTTCAAAAAATCTATCAAGAAATGTGGAACTTTCAAATTTCACTCCCAGTGTCCCTTAATTGATTTTAAACAGCGTGACTCTTGTACTATCACCAATAGTGTAGTTGTGTCTGATATCGAAGAGAGTCTATCGTGTTTGGATCATGACGAAGCTGACACTAAAATAGTTTACCTCTCTGTAAAATTGACACTCAGTCCAATTTTGTGATTCGATTCTGGTACTGATATTGCAGCAGTCATGTTGGGCAACATGCATAATTTAAAAAACGACGACTCTCACTTGCAGATATTGACTGGCACTGGAAATAAGCTGAGATATGTTGATGCGTTCCAAAAAGTTAGGACCGTCCTTGTCTCGAAGCATACCAGGCTTTCATGCGATCACTTGCTGTGATTACAACCCAGCTTTTATAAGAAAGATAAACAAAGGCCATTACATATTCTTAGAAAAAACAAAGAGTACCAAGATTCACCAGATTCGGCGAGGTGGAGTTATTCTGTGACACCGCACTAGAGGAAAAACCTTGAATATAATTCAGAAATTTATTTGTGATGATTTCAATATGGCCACAGTTATTGATTTGGACACTGCAAGACTTCAATTGTTCATCAGCATCTACACGGCTTCCGATGTGAATGAAGAGTTTATTCGGAAAAATATTGAAAACCTTGTTGCGAGCAACTTCCCACCGTGTAAGACTGAACTTCGACAACAGTTCCGGAGAGCAAATTACATCGCTAGTCCTTGGAAAAATGCTCATATGAAGGTGCATGGTATTTTCTGTCCTGAAAGTAATGGATGGAAGTTAGAAAACAACCAGTATCGATTCAACTGGTTCGATGGAGACCAATTACTGGTTTCGTCAGTGAATCGCTTTACAAAAATTCAAGTATTATGCTTCAACTTAAACTTTCTTTTCTGAATTTGTAGCTATTCGGTTCTTAATTGTGTTATTTGTTTTTGCAAGTGCAGAAACAAAAAATGCTGCTGCCGATGGTGGTGATGATAACTTAAATATTCGGTACCAAGATTGGCTGGATAACGAGTTATGAAATACCAACAATGACGATGACGAAAACTAATACATTTAGTATACCTACAGCTTTCGTCCGTAAGTCAACAATTATTTGCCATGCTGCAATTTGTAATTGAGCATCAGTAGGCTAAAAAAGCCGCTTCTGGATCTATTAGCCTATCAAAGGGGTGTCACTAATTCATTACACGTGTTTAACAGGTGTTTTCACACCCCTTTCTCTTTGTCGGTGGAAAGCCGACAAAGAGCGGACCCTCGTCATCTGTCAGATTACCATCGATAAGGGTTGACAAGGGTTGACCGGTTAATTACCCATGTTAACATGTGTTTAACATGCGTTCAATTGTCGGACGGCATTGACATCAAAGGGGGAAAGCCGGTGACAAATAAAATTCGCCACTATCAAAGTAATTTCGCCGCTTTATAGGTAGGGTGGTGCATGCATTCATCCTGACACACCCACCCCTCTGGTAAGGTACTTTGGTGCGTGCCGCAATTCTGTGTTAACAAGTTAGATAATCATCAGACATATGTTTAATTATGAGCCGGTATTGGCTTCAAAGGGTGAAAGCCGGCGACAAAGTGATTCCACTGCTTAGATTGGGGTATGGTACCGCCTCTAATGACTTAGGCTATTTTGCATGTCGTGGGCTGTCCTTTCTGATTGCGGTAATAAAAGGACACGTGTCAAAGACCGATTAAAATTTAAATCGCCAAATAATATGTACCCTACACATTAATTAAATCTAGCGCGTGAGTTTGATACCATTTGCGTACTTAGTACTGAAATAACACTACGCGATTCAAATTTAATTTGTATTTCCTTTAATATTATCCTTGCAACAGATGTATAAGGAAAAAATATTTTTAACAAGCAACTCACCCCAAGTTGATGGGTTGAACAGGTTGGAACGAGTCTAGCGACGGGCACCACTCTGTCGGCTGCGTCAAAACATGTTAGAACGCGTTCGCTATCCCCTTCCCCGTTGGGGTCGCGAGTCTCCTCACACAACACACCTTCCTGTCCGTGACGACATCAACAAGTAGCGACCTTCAATCACCCCTCTCCACCGTTGCGCGACGTCATTAGCTTGCTTGAGCGTGTAAACAGCTTGCTGTGTATATAAGCAGTGATCTCTGCGTTGCAAGGATTTATTGTTGAGTGTATATTCAGTGATATTCGAAGTGACAAGTGATAACGCTGCTCTTACATCGGATGTGAATGACTATTGGAGTGAGTGTGCCGAGGATTCGCTTCATTACACATACTTTCATGCCGAAACATGCAATGGTTTAATGTATTCAATATTGTGTAATCAACCATCGTACCATGATCAGATGTCAACATTTGATGTATGTACAGAGAACTGCGGCCTTTATCGAAGAGAAAAGCTGTAAGTAATATCTTACTTCTATAATGTAATTATATGTATGCTTATGTTAAATAATAACTAATTCGATATATTTTATTACTTCAGGGAAAATCATACTAATGACGAAGTTCTCAGTGACGTCGATGAAGTTGATGTGTATGCATCGAAGCATCTATCGGAGTGTGATACAGAGACATGCAACGGTTACATGCACACAGTATTGTGTACCAACCCGTCGCAGCATGGTCGTATAGCTTCATTCTTCTTCTGCAATGAGCGCTGTGAAACCTACCAACGCAGGAAGAGAAAGCTTGAGTTAGTCAAAATCCCTAAAACAGTTATATTTTCCTATATTGACTCTAAAGCTATTCAACAGTGGCTGACCTAAAAATCTTTCTTACAGATTGCGAATGACCGAACCAAGAATACCGGTGCCTGTAAAGGAACTAGATCCTGAGAAACGTGATATCGATATAGTGGAATATCCAATCCCAGACCGTGATACGCAGTCTCTGGATGATTATATAGCTTCAGTTCCCTCTAATAATAATGTTCCTGAGGCCAGTACTTCGAGGGTTGAGGACTAGCTAAACCAGGCGCTTCCAGCTGACTCACCACAGGGGGAGCCAGAAACCGGCAAGACCTTGAAGTAAGCATATAGTAGCTTATCACAAGGAAAGGATTCACTAATGCATGCATTTGTTTTTCAACCGTATGAATACACTCAATTTAGAATGCTTCTAAGGTTATTTTGATTTGTATGTTATAGGGCTACATGGAGAACGCAGAGGAAGAAGAAGAACGAGGCTCTGCAGAAAAATCAGAAGCGCCGCTGCAAGAGGAGAATTCTTGACGACGATCACGTTGTCCTTTTATTCATTGAAGATTCCCAACATTCAACAGCGGAAAATGGAGAATCAGATCCTCATGCTTGATGATGTCAGCATATCATCGCAGAGTGTGAACATCAGGCTATATTATGACACTCCCTCTCTCTACATAAAGTGTAAAAGTGATCATTCATTTGTTTATATAACAAAATCAGACTGGAATATATTATCTAAAAAAATATCCGCTATTGAAAACTACCTGCAGCAAGAAAAAAGGTATACGCATGTTGAATATTGTAATGATGTGATTTATGCATATAATATTATTGTATATATTGACAATCCCATCCGCTTGATAAATACTTGTTTAAATAATCATGTAATATCTTTAAACATTAAGGCTCTAGGAAATCTAAAACGTCTAGAGCCATATATCGAAAGGCACCTCAACCATTTAAATGATTTCTTCAAGTCGGGGACAACTAATTTTTCAGGGAGTAGGAAAGGGAGAAAGAAAATGCTTGAAATGCATAATAAGATCAATAACAGTGTTATACTACCTATATGCTTAATTTATTACTTTAACAAATTACCCTATTACATTCCTTCACATTTCCAAAAACAACAAATGATGCTATTCCAGACTTTTTACATAGATAGTTACATAATTGTTTGCATCACATGGTAAAGAGGTTTATAAGTGAACACGTTGTCATGTAGAATTAGGCAATAAAGGGCCGTCTGGGCGGGGATATTTGTAGATGCCTGAATCTCGAGTCTAATGTTGACAGTTCCATTTATAGCTTCCTCAGGTTGATGAGAGCAATCTATCACGAATAGTGGTGCACGATGAAGAAAATCCTTCCTCTTCAAGAGCGGATAATTATCTCTATCATAATAGGAGCCTTGAAATTTCAGTACATCTCATAGAGTGAGGCAAACTTGTGGTTTCTAAAGTCCAAGTTTAAATCATGGTAGGGGTAGCAGCATTCACTGTTGAGGAATAATCTCAAATTGGTAATGATGCAGTGATCGAACTCGGAACTATACTTTTTATAATCGCCTAGTCTCGCAGTCTGTGCTACTGCAAAGATAAAACGTGGTTTTTCAAGTTTCGACGTTGTTGCCACATTTCAGGTGAAAGATCTAGTCTGAGGTACGACCGGCTGGGTGTGAAGATCCATGGATCGGAATGCAATATGTAGAGGGGTATCACCGTTCACAATTTATAGAATGTGAATTCTTTCAGCATCAGAAAGGCGAATTACAGGCGTCCTTTTTTTAAGGGGATTTAAGGACCTATTGTCCTAAGGCTGCTACAGAGCAAATCGCTCTCTTCAGACGGGATGGGTTATCTTTATTTATTATTTATTATAGATGAATAATGAATGGTCAGGAAGTGGTAGGTGTGTGTTGTGACGTAGTGGTGGTGGAAGGTCTGTCTGTGTGTTGGCGTCTTTTGTGTGTCTTCTGTTGCCGGTGTTCTTCGCGCGGGTGTGTCGTCGTGGTGGTGAAAGGTTTGCCTGTGTGTTGGCGTCTTCTGTGTGTCTTCTATTGCCGGTGTTCGTCTCACGGGCTAGGACTGCTTCCCAGGTTGCAACTTGGCTTGTTAATGTCTGGATTTCGGCATGTAGTTTCCTTAGTGCTTCGGTGATGTCGTGGATTGAAGCTTGTAGATCACTTGTAGTCTTTTGTGGTTCGGCTGGTTGTCGGTTGTGTGGTCGGCGTTTGGTTGAGTTGGTCTTGGCGTTGGAGACTGCTTGCTGTGCCGGTTGAGGTCGAACTGCGGTCGGCTGGTGGCGGCGTGGGTTCATGGGACACGTTGCTTGGCCCGTGAAATGTCCAGTGCAGTTGCACGTGGCGCAATAGACGGGGCGGCGCGACAGGTCATGGCTGGTGCAAGCCATCGTGAATGTTCCTGCGCCACAGTAGTGGCATCCTGGGTCGAGTGTGCAGGCGTCGGTGGTGTGGCCGTATTGACAGCAGCGTCGGCATGGGACGGGGTGGGAGCTCCGGCTGGCCTCAACTGGGAGAACCTGCCCAAGGGCAGGGAACCCATCAGCCAGGGCAGCACGGTAGTCTCCCTCGTCCCAAAAATGTAGGCGAACTAGTGGTGACGGCCCTTTGGATGTGTGGATGCGTGTCGCCTTGATGAGGGATGGCCAGCGGTCTCGGGCTGTGTTCAACAGGAGAGCGTCTGGCACATCTCGATGAACACCACGCATTACTGCGTTATACCTCTGTAGTCTTGTGAGATTCGGCGGCTGGTATTCAGCTTCTGGTTGCGTTGCTAGTGTGTGCTCGGCGAAGAGGTATCTTATAAAGGCAGGGGCAGAGTCATCGTCTGCTGGTGGAGGCTGCGTGGTTGGCTGTGTGGCTGGCGGTGAAGCTGGTTGTGTGCCCGGAGGCGAGGCTGGCCGGCGGCAGGTAGTCAATGACTTATTTCCTCGGCGGCGGGCTGGCGGTGTTGCTGGAGGCGTGGCTAGCGGTCTAGACGGCGGTGTGATTGGCGGAGTTGCAGGCGTTGTGGCGTTGAGGTTTATGATCTTGAAGTTCCACTTCGGCGAAGCAGGCGGTGTGGCCGGCGGGGTTGCAGGCTTTAAGACGTTGGAGTTCGTGGTCTTGAGGTTCTTCTTGCGTGGCATGTCGGCGAAGGGTTGTTGGTCGGAGGCTTCTTTGCTCGGCGGTGGTTGGTCGTCAACTACACACTACACACGAATCACAGGCATCCTCCACTCGATCCTGGTTAACTCTAAAATAGCTTCTCCCCATCTTGAGCCAAGACACAATTTTTAGAATCCTTGGATCTTATGAGAATCAGTTCAGCCTTAGTATTGACTATAAGCTCTTTATGATCATCAGCAAATCCTAGTAGCATCGATAGATTGACTATAGCATTGAAAGCTCCATTCGACGCATGCACTATGTCAACTTCTTCACCAGGATAAGTCCAACCAGCATTTAGCAGGCAATTAGACTCCATAGGATTGAGAGCTACGTAATTACGCAAAGTTGTAGTAATCCCAGGATTTCTTGTTCTGTCTATGGTTGTAGCATTCATATCTAGGCGAATCTCATCAAACATGAAGGGTATGGCATTATTGGTAAGCTTCGCAGCAGCAGGAGATCCATCCAACTTGGTTAGAGTCCCTTCGATGTAAAGATAGCTTTTGTTAGGTAGCGTATACAAATCTTCAGCATGGCATGGTATTCTAATTTCATCATTTACATCCAGTGCAGATGTGTTGTAGGGCAGAAAAATATGTTCCTCCTCCTTGGTGATCTTGTCATCAAAAGCAGGAACCTCCGTCACATTTAAGATGTCCATTATAATACTTTGTATGCTAACCTCTCGAGGAACGTGCGGTTAGTATATGTTAACTCCTTGACAGTCGGAGTTATAGTACGATTCAACAGTGTCTTACGTCGTCTATTATAGTATTTCTGGTGTCTCTTAAAATTTATTGCCATTCCGCCGTATGTGGAGTCTTGTAGTTATACGTTCGTTTCTGAAGATAATCGGCTTTCCGTTTTGATCCACTACTCGAATGGTGATTTGATCTATGTAGTTTGTATCTATGACTGGTAGATATATTGGGTTTGAGGGTTCTTGAGAGATGTGGTACCCTGGTGGTACAGAGGGAAAAAACTCGTAGAGAGAGTGTCCGCTTTTACCGTCAATGAAAGAACCTGTTGCAATACTGCACTCCACCCGATGATGCTTACTTTAAATATATTCACAAGATCGTCAGATTCCGAGACTACTCCGTCAGGCTTGTATTAGCGAATCCTAGAAGCGATCCTATGGATTTATGCTTGGAAAGTCTATCGTATAAGGACACTTAATTTCACTCTTCATTGTATTATTATTAGGCCTTATGAAGAAGACTTCATCATCCAATCCTAGTTTATCCTTTATAAACGTATTGATGTCAGCGATCTCATAGCTTCCGTGGGGATTTCAATTGTTTTAGGTTCACCATTATGAATATAGTGAAATCAATTATTGCTTTCATCGATATTTGGTATTGAGTAGAATGTTTCAAAATTAAGGAGAGCAACTTCATAATGACCTGAAGAATCTAAGTGTAGCGGAGGGTTTAGATAAGATGAAATTACAGTATCTGACCCGCTCACTGTAACTGTGTAGCTCATCTTGACAGTAGCTCTACAAAGCTAGAAATTGCAAGCACAATGCCCACAGATGACTGAACCAAAATTCTGATATCTCTGTATATTATACAGTATTTTAACACCTCGCAGATAGTTTTCAATCTCAGGAGGAGGTTTCAAATTTCCAAAACTATCAAAGTAGTATGTGAGACCACCATCCTTCCGAACCGCGACCCAATGCGTTCCTTCCTTATCAGAGGTATCGAGGTTAACAATAATCCTCTCTCTGAAACGAGGTATTAAGGGAAGCTTATCAATCATATATACTCCTCTAAAATAAGGTATTTTTAAACGCCGGGCGTAGAGCTCTATATCAATATCACTTAGGGTTTCTTCCCGTATATGTACAATCCTCTTCCCGAGTTTTTTGACTTCTTTAAACCATTTCCTCTAGATTTTTTATTTTTTAAGCTGCTGGCAATTTTAGATGTGGCAGCTAAAGATGTCATAAGAAACAGCATTTGTAAAATACCTGCTTTATCTTCTTACCACCTTTCTTTCGAAGTCCCTTTCCTCTAGCTTCCATTGCCTTGTAATGTCTCACAACTTCCACCAACTGTCTATCAGCAGCCTTTTTCTTATTGACGGCAGTAGCAATTTGAGCAGCACTTCCAGCCGCAGTACCTAAGGCTGCAATGATTGGTATCAAAGGTAAGAATCCACCTCTCTTCTTCTTCTTCTTCTTCTTCTTCCTCTTTTTTCCTGCCCCCAGTGCAACCTTCCCTTTCATGATTGCAGTTACCATCCTCGCCGCTATCCTTTCACCGAAAGTCGAGTCTGAAGATTTTGCACGTTTCCAAGCCTTCTCTGCCAAGATCTTATCAGCAATATTTCTCGCTGCAGTATCCTTGTGCTTGGCGTAGGCAACGTCGTGAGATTTGCAGGCTTCGTCTAATTGGTTAATTCCTGGGTCTCCTCTAAGCAGGCGCTTTTCCAATTTCGTGCCGGGACCGCAATATCTATATCCTGGCAAGTGAGCTTCAAAGGGAAGCGAATTAATTATTGAATTAATAATTCCGGAGCCACGCTTATAAGGTAACGACCTTCCTCTCTTGGCTCCCATGATATACTAATTGATTCCCTCGCATGTTCTCCTATTTATCTCTTTCCTATGACGTCTAAACTAACCCAAAACTAACTATTTAGCTGGCTCGTCCTTTTATCATTATATATATATAAACATCGTGTATAGATACTTCTATAGTTAGTTTTTAAGATGGAGCTAGTGAAGCAACAGTGCTCTCTACCAGTCCAGGTATTAGACTTTGATAGCGACTTTAGATGTGATCGTCATGGAAATTCCTGGTAATGTGTAAAACCACGCTGGGTCGATATCCAGCATATCCAGCAAGAGATCTCGAAACTTCTAAAAAATGTCAGCCAAGAACAGTGTATCTGTCTTTAAATACAGATCGCTGTATTCTCCGAGATTCTGAATGTTAAAGGTATCCCAGACTTTTTCAGCATGCCCGTAATCATCATCGGAAATAGTTTCATTCTGTAGTATACTAAAGAAAGCCTCCTTTGGAGTTAAATTGGTCTCGCTTAATACTCTACAGGATGTCACGTATTCATATGGGAAGACACCCTTAATGGTGACAAGCTTAAAATGCCGCAACAGGGTGTTCAGCTCTCGTGATTTTAAAATCATCTTCCTCCAACATGTCAGCCAGGCTGGATAGCTTATCACCCAGGAATCTAAAATTATCCAGAAACCTCAACTGAATGTTCCTGTACCTTTTGGTGAATGCTAAATGCCTTTCAGATGAATGAGCAATGCATGAAATAGGTTTATCATCATATTCCAGGTGCCTTAAAAGGAAATGACTGTCATAATTTGATAGGAAATGGAAAAAGAATAGGTATGAAGTCAGGGACCTTTCGGTTTAGATTACACACTTCTTTTCACCCATCGCAAAACCTCTAAGGCATATGTGACACTCAGAAGCATTATTAAAACTCTATTCGTCTTTAGGGGTCATCCGCATAGGAACAATTGTCGAATACACATCAATGACTTCATCAGCAACTGATTTCAATTCGTTCATGAAGTCATCAATTGCATTAGGACCTCTGAACAGGAAGAATTTCGATGACTTATCGTGCCTACATACCACCTTTAAGTCTATTGACATTGCCTCATCCTCTTGAATAGCTCGGCTCCAACTTGTACTGCCGGAGGGCTCGCAAGAGTGGACGTTTGCGGGAACAGATTCAATGTCGGCATAAACAACAAAGGGCACAGGAGCGCTTCTGGAAAATGCTTTAAACTCAATGAACTCATCCTGTTGCGGCATCTTTAGTACTTGACACTTATTGCATCTAAGCTTATGCTGTTCCAGAACCTTCTCGCTACTACATCTCCTCATGCGTGCTTCGCATAGCCACGTTCTGTGTCCACGCTTCGTAACCTGTGCGCTTATTAACCTGGATATATTCTTAATGAGGCAGTAGTGTGACTTGCCCTCATTTTCAGCGTAAAACGGGTTAATATGATTCTCTTTTGTTTCTGATGTTTGATATAGAGGTATAATGTTTTCATTCCCCTCCATACCAAACACAGAAATGGATACTCCTTTGTTTTGCCTTTCAAAGCGTTCAATTTGATGTAAAGACATCGGTAAGTCAATATCTTCATAATTGTACGCTATGAAAAGCAGTTCAAAGGGGTACGAACCTGTTTTTCCTACATTATCCTTAACAGGATATTTTGCAGCTAGCAGACACCATGCGAAGCAGCACTCGTCGGAATTCCTTATGTTAACTACAGCTTTCTTTCTCTGGATTTTCTCACGTAGTTCTATGTATGACACTGCACGCAGCGAATCATAAAAGCAAGAACTTCTCACCAGGGCATGCACGCCAAACAAAGACTTTGATGAAGCTCCCCCCTCAATTTTCGAAACATTTTTCAAAATATCCCCCGCTATTGAAGAGAACATGTGGTCAAGATTGCTTGATGCAAGGATGAGCTTGGTCTTGGAATTAAGGAATGAAGTTTGCACCTCTTCATCAGGTTTATGGATCAAATATGAAAGCTCCAGGGAGCAGTTCATTTTTAAACCAGACCTGTTTCTACGTAAGATGTCTTCCATTTCTTTAATCACAAGACCCTTGCACTCGTTCAAGAACACACTGGGATCAAGTATTTCTAATGTATTCAGAATCCTACTATTAAAAATAGGTCCCTTGAATGCAGATTCAATAACCCTGCATTCTCACGTCTGACAGTTATTAGCACTAACCTTTTGTTTTTTAGTGGTCAAGGGTTACTTCTCCTCCCAGTGCACCTTCCTCTTCTGGGTTGTCCCGATATCAGCGAAGGAAGTTGAAGGTACTGGTGCAGCGCTCGTGTTGCATGCCTCCTCTCTCAGACCTCCACCAAAGTGTGCTACTGAATGCTGATCAGCCTGGGTAGATGAGGGTGCTGTAATACGAATATTAATGTAAATGCTTAAGAAGAAAAAATTATAATAATGATAGAAATTAGGCGTAAACTGATGATAATGACGATGATGATGACGACTACGGTGATGATGATGATAGAGCCTGTGTTGTATGTGTATTATAATGAGAAGTTCTTGTATGAAGACTAATATCAATCAAATAATATTGTGACTTTGGTGGGTGTAAAGTAAAGAAGACAAATGTAGTCGAGATAAAGAAACACTTTTATTTCCGTAAACAGTCACTTTGTACACTCGTTGCAACAGCAAGAAAGTCTTTTCCGATTCTCCAACAGCACGGCTCCGAATTCGTAACACAACACTGTCCCTTCTCCGTCGGCACGACTCCTCAACGCTCCGCATACGTCTCTTCTTTCCGTCGGCACGACTACTCAACGCTTCACATACGTCTGTCCACCGTCTGTCGCACTTTACCGCTATTTATATCTCCCAGGCACTATTCTGGAAAGTTCAGTTATTGCGGTGAAATACAAAGCAGAAGATTCCCGAAGTCTCTATCCTTTTCTCTCTTTCGGCAAGCGCCCCAACAATGCGGCCATTCTCTGTCTCTTTCCTTCGGCTCCTTTGCGGTAGTGCCGACAATAATGCGATGGGTGACAATATGTAGAAGTGCTTACCTAAATCCACCGTTGGAGAATCCGTCCTGGAATGAATTATCTTGGGAGTAGAGGATGAGGCTGGTCTATCTCCCAGCCTAGCGATAGAGCGGTACCTTAACATGGGTACTTCCCTCCCGTCAGTAGGGATCCGTGGAATAATAATAATAATAATAATAATAATAATAATAATAATAATAATAATAATAATAATAATAATAATAATAATAATAATAATAATAATAATAATAATAATAATAATAATAATAATAATAATAATAATAATGATAATGATAATGATAATGATAATGATAATGATAATGATAATGATAATGATAATGATAATGATAATGATAATGATAATGATAATGATAATGATAATGATAATGATAATGATAATGATAATGATAATGATAATGATAATAATAATAATAATAATAATAATAATAATAATAATAATAATAATAATAATAATAATAATAATAATAATAATAATAATAATAATAATAATAATAATAATAACGATAACGATAACGATAACGATAACGATAACGATAACGATAACGATAACGATAACGATAACGATAACGATAACGATAACGATAACGATAACGATAACGATAACGATAACGAAAACGATAACGATAACGATAACGATAACGATAACGATAACGATAACGATAACGATAACGATAACGATAACGATAACGATAACGATAACGATAACGATAACGATAACGATAACGATAACGATAACGATAACGATAACGATAACGATAACGATAACGATAACGATAACGATAACGATAACGATACGATAACGATAACGATAACGATAACGATAACGATAACGATAACGATAACGATAACGATAACGATAACGATAACGATAACGATAACGATAACGATAACGATAACGATAACGATAACGATAACGATAACGATAACGATAACGATAACGATAACGATAACGATAACGATAACGATAACGATAACGATAACGATAACAATAATAATAATAATAATAATAATAATAATAATAATAATAATAATAATAATAATAATAATAATAATAATAATAATAATAATAATAATAATAATAATAATAATAATAATAATAATAATAATAATAATAATAATAATAATAATAATAATAATAATAATAATAATAATAATAATAATAATAATAATAATAATAATAATAATAATAATAATAATAATAATAATAATAATAATAATAATAATAATAATAATAATAATAATAATAATAATAATAATAATAATAATAATAATAATAATAATAATAATAATAATAATAATAATAATAATAATAATAATAATAATAATAATAATATGTAGAACTTACAATGAAACAGAGCTTTTGTATAGGAGACTACTATTGAATAATAAAGAACAATCAAGGTGCTCACCACACCAAGACGGAGTGGGCTCGAATGTTAAGGGAGTCGCTGGACCGCTAACCCTGACAGTTTCCTCCACCACATTTCCAGTGAGATCTTGCTCCGCTGGTATGTCCTCAAGCTGCGGGAGTGGTACTGAAATAAATACATTATAATAATTAGAATGCAAAGTTATTAATTGTTTACATAATAAAGCATATCCTCATTGTTGTAAACATCCTTACCATTTGCCTGAGGACTTGTAAAAATAGGGGAGAGAGAACTGCTTCCTGCATGTTACGAGTGCAGACTCTGGTCAAGGGTCGGAATACTTGAGGGATATCTCGAACCAGCTGACTTATCGGCTGGCTCGAATCCTCACGCAAAGTCCTACGGCTCGCAGCGTACGTTAACTCCTGCAGCTGCTTATACGCCTCCTTCACTTGCTGACACCAGTATGCTAAAACAATAAAGATTACATTTATTATCTTTCCTATTTAAAACGATATGAAGGACATTTTATAATTATTACATTCAAGGACTACTAAAAAATTCATATTATAATACAATGATTTATTTATTATTTGACGTGTTGCACACCTATTCTTTAAAGTATGCTAGAGTATTAAATAGATGAACTCCTTGTAACTAAGTTGTACTAGTCAATGAATTCCTTAAAGACTGAACTTAATACAATAAACAGGTTTAATACCACTGAAATCCTTATGTTCTGTTGTAAAAATATAAGGCTTCTAGAGCAATATAAAAATGTATTGGAAAAAAATGAGCAAAGTCATGTCATCACTAGGGCAAGGCAATTAATGATTTTGCATCTTTTCCTTCTGAAGCTTGAATCATTGCTTGCATATAAGGAAAGGTATGGCATTGACTAACCAGTTAAATAAAAGCAATTTGTTAGGGAATTTTTGTGCATTTTCTTACTTTTTTACGGATAAGTCATTTTTTGGCAATTTTTAGGTCATTTCGAGCATTTTTAACACTCTTGCAGAATGTTGAGAGATTATTTGTATTTAATTCATTGTTTAAATTAAAATTCAGTATTTTTCCTTGTCAATACAATTTCTTGGATTTAAGTAAATGCTATGCTAACTCCTACCCCTATTTTTCAAGAAATGTGGTTAATGGACTTGCCCACACTCCCAAGGAAATTCCTATATCCAGGTAAACCGGCATTGTTGTGCTGTTAAGTGAGGTGATCAGTTATTCTTATCACTTGTACGAGCACCATAAGAGCAAAATGCCTAAAGTGAAGAGAAGTAATAGTGTTAAATTGAAGGCATTTGTTTCAAAATATGGAGAAAATATTTTTTCCACGGACGGTCATATATTATTCTGCAAGATTTGTGATGTGAGAGTGGCTGCTGAAAAAACGTTTATGGCAGAACAACATATATCACGGGAGAAGCATAAACGTGGCCTGCAACGACTTGAAAATAAATCCCGTGTGTCGTAGTATAAATAACGTACACAAACAGCTAGGTCTCCATACTTAAACTCTCTTTATTTTTTACTAAAACAAAGCAAGAACAAAAACGCATCTGGTGGCGTCAACAACAACTATTTGGTTATAATCACTGACGGTAGATGTCCTCAGCTACTCTGTGTCCTCAACATCCTCCCCACCCTGGTCGATTTCCAGTGGAATCACCAGTTGTACCGGTCGACTGATCCTCGTACCATCGGGTAGACGCAGGATGGCTGTCCTCACTCGGCCATCTCTCCCTTGTAGTACTTCGTCGACTCGGGCTCTCTTCCGCATGTGTCTGGGCAGGACGTCTTCTTGCAGGAGGGCGACGTCTCCAACTCGCAGTTTCGGATGTTTGCCGGCTGGACACTTAACCTCGTGGTAACTCCGCAGTTGCAGGAGGTATTCCTTTTTCCACCTTCGCCAGAAGTCTTCGGAGATTTTCATCTTCTTTCGGAATTCCTTCGTAAGATCTTTTCTTCCGTCAGGCTCAGGTCCGTTCGGAATGGTCGTGAGTTTCTCTCCGTTGAGGAAATGGGAAGGTGTAAGAGCTTCAAGGTTGCTCCCGTCTTGTACAATGGGACGTGAATTTAGGGTGGCTTCGATGCTGATCAGAACAGTGTTGAGTCCCTCTTCATCGACCTGTGATCGACCAAGTACCTTTCTGAGACAGCGTTTGGTGGAACCGATCATCCTTTCCCACCATCCTCCCCACCAAGCCGCCCGTGGAGCTATGAATTTCCAGGTCACGTTGTGATGCGCTAGATATTCATGCGTCTTCGGATCGGTGAGAACTTTTGACAGTTGAAGCTCTCTATTTGCTGCTTCAAAAGTTTGAGCGTTGTCAGAGTATATGATTCGTGGTACTCCTCGGCGTCCCACAAATCGCTGGAATGCCATTAAAAATTTGTCAGTAGATAGGTCCGTAGCCAGTTCTAAGTGTATACCTCGTACCGTTGCACATGTAAACAGAACGATGTAAGCTTTCTTCATCTCGTTCCCCGATTTGATATAGAGTGGGCCGGCAAAGTCGATGCCAGTCACGGCAAATGGTCGAGTAGAACGAACACGATCCAATGGCAATGGGGCTTCGATCTCTTCACACCTTAATTCTCTCTCTGTGGCTTGTTCTAATTGCTGGTTTACAATCAACTTTTCTTCTTCCACCTCGTTGAGCCTACCTTGCAAGTCAGTGACTCGCATTTTTGAGCTCTCCACAAATAGTTTCATCTCATCTAACAGCACTCTCATTTCTGTCACTTGAGGGTTCTCAATGCTCCAGCTGTCATCACCATCTACATAGCTGAGTCGGAGCTGCAGCTCTGACAACTTGTTCATTAGGATCTTTAGTTCTGCTTCCTGACTCTCATATACCTCTGTGACCTCCTCAAGTTCACTGTTTAGTGCAGCCATCTCGAGATCAAGTTCTTCCAGTCGTAGCCGTATTGTCACAATCCTATCCTTCTGGGTGTTTCGAGCATCAGTGTTCTCTTCCTGTTCTTGCTCTAGGTGTGCAATTCTCTGCTGGATATCAGTAAACACCTTCTTAAACACATCTTCCTCACATTCCTTTGTGGACGCATTAGCTTTCGCCTGCTTCACTTCCTCCTCCTTCTCGTCCAGCAATTTCCTCAAATCAGACAGCTGATTCTTCAAGCAGGAATTATTCTGCGACAACTCATCTAGAAGCTTATCCTTTGCTGCAAGTTTGGAATAGCAGTTCTCACATTCTTTGACAAGCTGCTTATACTTGGTACCTTCTTCCTGCAAACGAGACTCCAGCGCTCTGGTTGCCTCTGCAATATCTGCGTCCTTTGTGGTGGTCAGGTTGACTACCTGTACAAGCAAACGCTCCTTCTCTGGATCATTGGCAGCTGCCTTTGCATTTAATGTCTGCTCCAAAAGTTCTTGCATTGCTTCTTTTTCTTTCTTTAGTCCTGCTATTAGTTCCTTATCTTTGTGAGCTTCTGCTTCCAAACAGCCAATATCATTTCTCAACTGTATATTAGTGGCCTGCTGAACACGCAGTTCCTGCGCCACCATCTCCTTGCTTTGCGTCAGAGCCTCCAGCATGTGGTTCAGACTGTCTACTTGAATTTTGCTGACAGTAGTGGGTGGCGTGTTATTGGCGTTACAGACGGATATGTGATGAAGTTGCTTGCAATTTGAGCAAGAAACGTTTTCTTTCTTGTTGCACTGGTGGACAGTGTGTCCTCTGTTAAGGCAAAGAAAACATCGCGTGGAAAGTCTGAGCTTTTGTATTCTGTCTTCCAGGTTGGTTATTTCTTTACATTCTTGGGCCCAGTGGCCTTTATTTTCACAAAAGACGCAGAATGGATTTATGGTTTTCTTCCATATCGGTTTTGATTTTTCCCTTTTTGCAGAAATTTGAAGAGTGGCCGCTGTCGGAGAATAGAAGGATGGAGCGAACGTGGTGGTTTCTCCTCTGATCTTCTCAGTTGTTAGCGATCCCTCTACCTCTTCATTGAGAAACGCCATTAATGACATCATGTAACCTTCTGTAATGTTTTCTCGCTTTGCGTGTATTAGCCAGCGTCTGCAAATTTCAGCTGGAAAAGCTCGTAGGATTTTTGGAGCCAATATACGTCTGTATAGGTTTACATCTTCCCCTAGGGCTATGAGGGCTTGTACTCTGCGATGACACTCCACGTACGTCGAGTTCAACTCTTGAGGACTTTCCGACAAAGCAGGTCTTAAATTTTCCAGGAAGTCAAGGTGGGCCTGGATTATTCTATCCTTGTCTCCGTATCGTGCTACAAGTATCTTTTTCGTCTGTTCATAGGTATCTGCGCTCACTGCTATGCCATCTATGAGTCGCTTTGGCTCTCCTTCGAGGTATCCTCTTAGAAACACGTGCTTATTTATGTCAGATATTGTGGGGTTCTTGTCAACTGAGGACTGGAACTGTTCCCAGAACCTGCACCAAGTTTCTATATCACCGGAAAAGGGTTCGAGCCGTATTGTGGGTAGTTTAACCCCTTGTATGACCGTGGGTATACCGTCAGAATAGTTATTATTAGTAGAAAGCACACCAGGCTTGTCTTTCTTCTTTGTAAGGAGGGTTTTGGCGTGCTGAAGTGCGCGCTTCGATCTGTCTAAATATTCTTCGCAAGTCTGTGCGTCTGCTTCGTATTCTTCGTCTGTTAACATGTCATGAATATAGTCATCTAAGGTGAGTAACATGTTTAAAGTATCCTGAAGACGATCGCTGATGTGTTCGATCTCAGCTGGATCTGTAGAGTCATTACTGCCATTTAAAGATGTTGCAAACCGTGTACAATTATTGCGCTGAGTGGTACGTTTTCGTTTAAGTTTCTTAAGTTCTTGTTCTTTGTCCGTCATTATGTGAATAAGAATAGGTCTGTTAGCTAAGTGGATTTGTCTTGATTTATGGCTGGAGAGATGGGGCGAGCTTGTAAGAACAGCTGTGCTCTGTGCTATTCCAAGAGGCAACCAGATGGCGTTGGCAATGGCACACAATTCTACCAAATCAATGAAAGTAATGTAGCAAGTGTTATTGCAAACATGCTGCTGCGTTATGCAAATCAACCCGTATACAATGGAATGTTGTACTTATCCGTTGTGTTGAAATGGTGTCGTCGTGTGGCGTTGTGAGGTTCCGTGTCTTATTTCAAGTAATCTGCACTTCACTGCCACTTTAACTTAGTATTTTCTGCTTGAAATCTTCAAGATGTTTCGTTTCGTGATGTAGTGATCCGTGATTCGAACAGTAATTAGGTTTCGGCACCAGTATGTCGTAGTATAAATAACGTACACAAACAGCTAGGTCTCCATACTTAAACTCTCTTTATTTTTTACTAAAACAAAGCAAGAACAAAAACGCATCCGGTGGCGTCAACAACAACTATTTGGTTATAATCACTGACGGTAGATGTCCTCAGCTACTCTGTGTCCTCAACATCAGAACAACATATATCACGGGAGAAGCATAAACGTGGCCTGCAACGACTTGAAAATAAATCCCGTGTAAGCTTACAGCAGATGCTTCTAGGTGAAACTCGTTCAACATTTTTGCCATTTTGTGAGAAATTATATGAAGCATTTTTATCTGCCCATATTCCACTTCACAAGTTGAATCATCCTAAGCTGCCCGCTTTCTTAGAAGAGGAGACAGGAAAATTAATTCCAGATCCCAAAACATTCAGAAGAACCTACGTGGATTGGTGCTACAACAAAACTTTGCAACAAATAAGAAACGGATTGGAGAAAAGATATATTGATATCAATCGACGAGACAACAGACTCTGTAGGCCGTTATGTAGTGAATGTTATTGTTGGAGTTCTGGAAGGACACAGTCCCGGAGAACAATTTCTATTACATTGTGAGCAGCTGGACAAAGTGAACTGTTCAACCATCAGCTTAGTATTTGACCATGCATTGAGAATACTTTGGTCTAATGGGATTCAAAATTACAATGTATTGCTTGTTATAACAGACGCAGCACCCTACATGATGAAAACTGCTGCTTCTTTAAGTGCAATCTACCCAAAAATGATGCATGTGGCATGTTTAGCGCACGCATTACACCGGGTCGCGGAAGAAGTGCGTACAAATTTTCCTGAAGTGGATAAATTAATTGGATGCATCAAGAAAGTATTCTTGAAAGCCCCCTCTCGAGTTGAAGCATTCAAAACAGAAGCTCCAGAAATTCAACTGCCCTTTTCACCTGTTTTGACTAGATGGGGAACATGGCTCGAGGCTTGTAGTTATTATTGCAAGATTTTTTACGTTGTGAAGAAAGTAGTTGATTCTTTTGATAATGCATAGTCTTTGTCAATCAAAACGGTGCAAGAACTGCTGGCTGATAAAGAAATTGCAGGTAAATGCTCTTACATAAACACCAATTTTGGATTCCTTCCTGATGCAATAACTTCTATGGAAAAATCCCAAGTGATATTAATGGAACAGCTACAAATAGTGGATGACTTGAGCCGTGCATACGGCAAAGTGGGTGATGCATTGGCAATGGAAATAAAGAAGTGCATAGACAAGAACAAGGGGTACAAAACATTGTGTTCAATTGCCAGTGCTTTGTCTGGTGAACAGTTTTCTCTTGCTCACTGTGAGTTAAATTCAGGAGATAGTGCTTGCTTTCAGTATGCTCCAATTGTTTCCGTTGAAGCAGAGAGGAGCTTTTCCATTTATAAGTCAGTACTAGCAGACAACAGTAATTTTTGCTTGAGAATCTCTGCCAATTTGTGATTGTTAACTGCAACTCAAAATTGTTATAAAAGTGCACTGAAATGGAATTTCTTCAATAAAAGATACTCTACGATGTACATTTATAATTTTCTTTTAATATTTTGATTTTATGTTATATTTTATGTAACTTAGTAACAAAGTGAGTGCTTAATGTAATAATAAATAGCATTTTTATTGGAAATTCTTTATTTTTTGGTAACTTTAACATTTTTGGGTAATTTTTTGTGGTTTTTAGGTCATAAATGCATTTTTTATTTTGCATTTTTTACCAAATTATAGGTCATTAAATGCCTGGCCCTAGTCATCACTCTTACTACTGTACATGTTCAGACATGTATAGCTCTGTACAGACATGTACCGGCGAGGTCTGAAATGCTTGACTCCCGAATATAAGGATGGAATCTTCTTCAAAAGAATACAAAGATATGAACTTATGGTAATCGTCATTCTTGACTTATACACTATTTTTTCCTAGAGAAAATGATCTAGTGCCTTGTAATTTAGACTGTACGATTATCCACATTATGAAGGAGAGTAAAGTATCGAGTTAATTCAAAAGAATTCTAAATAATGAATATATTAAAACACATTTAACTGAATATGTAGCATCAAACTGCTATTGAGCGTATAAAATACATAAGGTGATTCGCACGAGTTTTAAGCACAATGGAAGCATACTATATATTCATATTATGAACAAGTGACTCGTCACTATCTTCCAAAATAATTATGAAACTTAGCATCTAATCACAACAAAGAAAAGGATCTTTGAATAAAATAGATATGTTTTTAAAACTTACCAGCCATTTTTCGATGAGATGAGAATTGCACTTACAGCGAAGATAAATTGCACCTAATCACTTTTGAGCACACACTCAAACACACAAACGCACAATTCAATTCCTTGCGAGACAGTGAATTTTTAGGGTTTGCTTCAGGCCTTTTATACTACCTGAGTTATAGGCGTATATGTATAGAACTGATTTTATGCATGACCGAACGCAAAAACAGTGCATGCGTAGTATGTTAGAAATGAATTAATATGATTGTTTATTTCATTTTTTCAGAATCCCTATAAATGGCTACTAGCATATCGCTTTTTCATTGGCTTAGAAGAAATATCTCCCACCTAAAGATGTTGAGGGGTTGGAGATCCTCTAGGAGATGGAAAAACCTGTAGGAACGTGTATCTTTTTCTCAGGATATTATCGCCATGTATAGTTAACTCTAAATATATAATTGATTTTCAAAAGCTACATGTCTCTCAGTTTAGTATACACTCTATCCATTTCAATAAAGGCGTAAACAATATATTTCTCTCGACAGAATGGCGCTGGGTGGTCAACTCAGGTAATATATTTTTAAAAGGGTTTCGATGTTCTGAACTGGGGACCATCAACTCACCCCAATCCACTATACACTGGAAGCCTTCGGGTAGGCCACGGGCTGGCGCCACTATGTCCTCTTTTGTTACACTCAAGCAATAGATTTTTAAAAGGCTTTCGAACTGGTGACCATCAACTCATCCCATCCACTATACACTGGAAGCCTTAGGTTAATCGACGGGCTGGCGCCACTATGTCGTCTTTTGTTATACTCAGGTAATAGATTTTTAAAAGGCTTTCGATGTTCCCAATTGGGGGACCATCAACTCACCTCATCCACTATACACTGGAAGCTTTCGGGTAGGCGACAGGCTGGCGCCACTATGTCGTGTTTTGTTATACTCAGGTAATAGATCTTTAAAATGGTTTCGATTTTACCAACAGGGGGACCATCAACTCACCCCATCCACTATACACTACGCCTTCGCGTAGGTGACAGACTGGCGCCACTATGTCTTGTTTTGTTACACTCAGGTAATAGAGGTTTCGATGTTCCAAACTGGGGGCCATAACACGCCTTTCCATTTAGCGTGAACACTCTTTCTCTTAAAGCTAGTATTTCAAATGATTTTTTTCCGACAGAGTGGCGCCCGGCGCTAGACTCGTTCCAACCTGTTCAACCCATCAACTTGGGGTGAGTTGCTTATTAAAAATGATATTTTTCCTGATACATCTGTTGCAAGGATAATATTAAAGGAAATACAAGTTAAATTTGAATCGCGTAGTGTTATTTCATTACTAAGTACGCAAATGGTATCAAACTCACGAGCTAGATTTAATTAATGTGTAGGGTACATATTATTTGGCGATTTACATTTTAATCGGTCTCTGAGACGTGTTCTTTTATTACCGCAATCAGAAAGGACAGCCCTCGACATGCAACATAGCCTAAGTCATTAGAGGCGGTACCATACCCCAGTCTAAGCAGTGGAATTACTTTGTCGCCGGTTTTCACCCTTTGAAGTCAATACCGCCTCATAATTAAACATATGTCTGATGATTATCTAACTTGTTAACACAGAATTGCGGCACGCACCAAAGTACCTTACCAGAGGGTTGGGTGTGTCAGGATGAATGCATGCACCACCCTACCTATAAAGCGGCGAAATTACTTTGATAGCGGCGAATTTTATTTGTCACCGGCTTTCCCCCTTTGAAGTCAATGCCGTCCGACAATTGAACACATGTTAACATGGGTAATTAACCGATCAACCCTTGTAAACCCTTATCGATGGTAATGTGACAGATAACGAGGGTCGGCTCTTTGTGGCTTTCCACCAACAAAGAAAAAGGGGTGTGAAAAACACGTGCTAAACACGTGTAATCAATTAGCGGCACCCCTCTGATATGCTAATAGATCCAGAAGCGGCTTTTTTAGCCTACTAGCCTTAAAATATGATTTAATTTTCATTTGAAACTTTCATTAGACCACAAAGAAACTAATTTAATGGGGATGTGTTACAACGCTACCTAATTATCACGTGCGTACTCATACTCACGGTGACATTTTAAATATGTCTGGGGGATAATTTGCCCCTAGGATTTGTCTTGTTGCTGGTACCAAAATAGTTGGCTATCTTATGTAAAAATCAAGACTCAGACTGTAAGCAAACTTACGAAATTTTTCACGACCTTTAATGCGTCTGGCGGAAATTAACGCCCACGAAAACTGTCTGGTAATATTGATTATTAGCTTTTAATAACATTGTGTAAAACATATGAAAATTAGCACTTAGACTTTAAGAAAAGATACCAAAGTTTTTATGTACCTTTAGCACCTGATACCTGTAAATTAGCCGGCGGCCTAACCTAGTAGATATGCATATCTTTAGAGTAGGTACATATATACTAGTACTACTCTGTGAGACACATTTTGTTACTCAGAAAATAAGTAATATCTGGTGGCCCTGGAATCTTGCTCTATTATCTATGAATAGGTTAAATAGCTCTGGACTAATTTTGCAGCCTTGTCTAATACCTGATTTATTCGTGTTCTCTTCAGTAATTCTTCCCTTGGTTATTTTCACACAGCACTCCTTATTTGCATTTAGGTCCTTTATACTCCTAAAAATGATTCGCTCACCCTTTTCTTAATGAGTTTTAACCTAGTGCCTCGCTATTAATGGTACCAAATACTTTTCCTAGATTGATATAAGCCATATATACCCTGCCCTTTTTATGCTTACATATTTATCCACCATTGTCTTTATGAGGGTAGGTCAAATAAGTACACGGACCTTTTTAATATTATTTGCATTTACTGTACCGCTTTCTGCGCGCGCACAACAACAGACACTATCTTTGTTGCCACTATGCAAAGTTTGAGCGTCATCACTCATCACTCAGTTTAGCTTAACGCTGTGATCCGACAAAGTGGCCGCAGCATTCTCCATCTACTCCGAGGAAGAACAGCGTGCAGTGATCCGTTTTTATGATCTGAAGGCACACTAGAAGCCGGAATTAGTTGATGACTTTTATCATAACATGGAGACAGTGTTTTATCACAGCGTAATGTCTACGAATCGATTGAGAAGTTCAAAAACGGTGTGAAAGACGAAGAAAGAGCCCATCCACACCCATTGATGACAGAGTCGTTAAGGAAGTCTGTACCATGATTCTGATGAACCGACGAGTGACTCGATAATTGGAAAAATAAAGCGCATTCCACCCTTAGAAGACAGTACACGTTAAATGGAGCGCAGTGTTGCAACATGTACTAGTTGAGAATCTTTCTCCGCAAGTGACTCCGAGGTGGCCGGTGTCCTGTACTTAGTCCTTCAATTGCTGCTTGACGAGATGGGCACTTTTAACTTTGAAATCCCTGCACGCCTTTGTCACTGTATGACCTAAATTTACAAATGATTCGTCTGTATAAACAATTGATTTATCCTGGTCCCTAAACCTTTTTACTTCTTTTAGATATTTATGTCACCATCTGATGGTATCGTCTCTTTCTATTAATATGCACTTGTTACCCCTTCTTTCATATTCGAACCCAAATCATGTAAGAACCGACTCAGAGTGGCCCTTGAGAAATTTGGTAGGGTCTCACCACTGTTGACCCGTGACAAAAGTATATTCAGCGTGGGTGGAATATTTGCAAACTATAAAGAATGAACAATTCGCCGCACTCCACCTTGCACTATTCAATCATATTGCGTTAACCTAGCGTTTTGTGTAGTCCCGCCCTTTTTGCTTTCTTTTTCGATGGCGTTCTTAGAGGTTCTTTCATTAGTTCCTTTTTAATCATACACACTACTGCTTCTGAACACCCGATATCCTTAGCTGTTTCTTTTACTGCCTTACACGCATTTTGCTTCAAAAATAATCTAACACATTCATAATTATTTGGCGTTCCTTACTTCTTAATTTACCAACATATCGTCTCTTCCTAGCTTCCCCCTCCATAACTGCAACTATTTACAAAAATATTAAACAAATAACGCAATAACAGCTCACAGTTACACACACGGCTTCTTTCGAACTAATGTTAGTGCTGCTCCTTGTACTATCTTCTGTGTCAGGCCTGGCGCGAGAATACGCTGAATAGATGAATACTTTTGTTTGCCTTACTGGATAAAAGAAAGAGGCTACTGCCTTTTGGTTTATTTTAAATACTTTCTCCAACCTTCCTCAACATTTGTTCTCGCTGGTTCCCTGATGTAAACTCAATGACAAAAAGGTTTCACACTTTTGCAGTGCACAGATATAAAATTTTCCGAAAACATTTAATTGAAAAAATTATAACACTTAACTGGGTAAACATAGAGAATTCAAAGTAGGCAGGTAATAGCACTATGGTTTACTCTACCTAAGAAAAAAATATAGATACATTCTAGCAGTTAGTTTGTTGGTTAGTGCGTGATGAGTATAGAAACAGCAAATATCGGACTTCCAT